>JAHIAM010005474.1:0-20593 GCA_021605205.1 Aegilops longissima | reverse complement strand
TGATTAGCCGCCGATGTGAGACTTCCTCCTTTTTGTCTTCTCCACACAACCTCCATCATCATATTCTATTCCACCCATAGTGCTATATCCATGGCTTGCGCCATGTATGGCGTGAGGGTTGAAAAGGCTGAAGCGTTAAAAAGTATGAACCAATTGCTCGGCTTGTCATCGGGTTGTGCATGATGTGAATATTTTGTGTGGTGAAGATGGAGCATAGCCGACTATATGATTTTGTAGGAAAACTTTCTTTGGCCATGTTATTTTGAAAAGACATGATTGCTTTATTAGTATGCTTGAAGTATTATTGTCTTAATATCAAATGATAGACTATTGCTTTGAATCACTCGTGTCTTAATATTCATGCCATGATTAGATTATGTGATCAAGATTATGCTAGGTAGCATTCCACATCAAAACTTATCTTTTTATCATTTACCTACTCGAGGACGAGCAGGAATTAAGCTTAGATGCTGATACGCCACCGTCAGATCTATAATTTTTTATTGCTCCATGCCAATATTCTACAACTTTCATATACTTTTGGCAACTTTTTATACTATTTTGGGACTAACATATTGATCCAAAGGCCTCATCCCACTTCCTGCTTTGTTGCATATTTTTGTTTCAGAAAATCCATATCAAACGAGTCCAAACGGGAAAAAACCGACGGAGATTTTTTTGAATATTTATGATTTTTGGGAAGAAGAATCAACGCGACACGATGCCCAAGGGGCCACGAGGGGGCGCCTGTGGGTCAGCGGCCTCGACCTCGTGGACACCCCGTAAGGCGGTCAGAGCCCTTCTTTCGCTGCAAGAAAGCTAATTTACGGATAGAGATCGTGTCAAAAATTCAGCCCAATCGGAGTTACGGATCTCCGCTTATAAAAGAAACGGTGAAAGGGCAGAATGGAGAACGCAAAAACAGAGAGAGACAGAGAGAAAGATCCAATCTCAGAGGGGCTCTCGCCCCTCCCATGCCATGGAGACCATGGACCAGAGGGGAAACCCTTCTCCCATCTAGGGAGAAGGTCAAGGAAAAAGAACAAGGAGGGGGGCTGTGGGAGTCCTGGATTAGGGGGTGTCCGGATAGCTGGACTATGACCTTTGGCCGGACTCCTGGACTATGAAGATACAAGATTGAAGACTTCATCCCATGTTCGGATGGGACTTTCCTTGGCGTGGAAGGCAAGCTTGCGGCACGGATATGTAGATCTCCTACCATTGTAACCAACTCTGTAACCCTAACCCTATTCGGTGCCTATATAAACCGGAGGGTTTTTGTCCATAGGACTAATAACAATCATACCATAGGCTAGCTTCTAGGTTTAGCCTCTCGATCTCGTGGCAGATCTACTCTTGTACTACCCATATCATCAATATTAATCTAGCAGGAGTAGGGTTTTACCTCCATCGAGAGGACCCGAACTTGGGTAAAACATCGTGTCCCTTATCTGCCGTTACCATCCGCCTAGACGCACGCTCAGACCCCTACCCGAGATCCGCCGGTTTTGACACCGACATTGGTGCTTTCATTGAGAGTTCCTCCTGTCATCGCCTTTTAGGTCCGATGGCTCCTCCGATCATCAACAACGATGCGCCCTGGTGAGACTTTTCTCCCGGACAGATTTTCGTGTTCGGCGGTTTTGCATCAGGGCCAATTCGCTGGCCATCCGGAGCAGATCGAAGCTACGCCCGCCATCAGGTCAGATTTGGAAGTTTGAACTACACGGCGACATCCACGGAGACTTGATCTTCGACGGGTTCGAGCACAGCCAAGCGCACCAGACCGTCCCGGCGGGCATGATCTATCTTCGCCACCGAACAGTCCCGAGGTCGACTCGAGTCCGCCCGACCTTTAGCTCGAGCCGATCAGCGCCGACGAGGATGGGTGGCTGGACACCGCCGGGCTGCGATCTCCACGACGATTGAGCCTGCATCTACCCTGTCCCTTGCGGCTCAGGACTCCAAGGCGCCGGACTCCTCTCCGACTTCGAGCCTTCGCACTCGCTAATCGAATCCGATTCGCCGATCATGGAATTCATCGCCACGGACATCTTTCAAGACTCGCCTTTGGCGACATTCTGAATTCACTAAAGTCTCTCTTTATCGAGAGCCCCGCCGGATTATGGTCGAAGGTTGGGATGCGGACAACAAAGAAAATCAAAGCCCACCCACCACCCACTTTGTAGCCATTGTCGATGATTTAACCGACATGCTCGACTTGACCAAGACATCGACGGTATGGACGACATGCAGAGACGTTACCAAGAACCAGCGCCCATTGTGGCATCGGAAGGCCACCGCCATATGACATATACATGGTGGACATCCCAAAAGATGGGAATAGCGATGGAACAGCGGAGGATGACCCTCCAAGAAATAGCCTAGTTACCGACGCCGCCGGGCGCCGCTTCTAAATCCCGCCACAAAGAAACGGTGATTCCGCACGGAGATAATAACACCCTGACAAGGTCAAGACAACCCCTCCAAAGAAGATTCAGCGCAGAGGATGGAGAAGCCAGCCCTCATGAGAGAGCGGCAAAAAAGAGGTAGAGGATGATAATTACATGCCTTTCTTCAAGATGAGGCAAGCCCCGACGTTTACCATTTAATTTGTCGCGGCTCGAGGATCCTGTGAGCAAGAGCGCTTCAAACGCAGGCTCATGGCCACGGCAAGCAGCCTCAAGAAAGAAGAACAGCTTAGAGCTGACCAAGATTTGCTAGCGACAGATGGATCAAGTCCTTGCGTCAAGAGTATGAACTCGAGCGCCTCCAAGAGCTTCCTAAGACGCAGGCTGCTACCCCGATTAGAGGAGGAAGCACCTAAACCTACATCACCGGCGCATGATATGGCCGATCGCCACCCGGGTCAGGAGAGAGGCCCTCGCCTCAATTCAAGCCGCACTCGCCGCCATAAAATACAAAGGCACGGGAAACGCACGACCTGTGAGATATATTGAGGACAAGGCAAGGCACAAGATCGATCTATGGATCGCGGGTTTCACCACACCGTGACAATAATCGCCACGCTGGATATGGCAACTCCGCCGCCGAACACGAGACAAAGCTCATTTGAGCTGCGCCGTGATATATCCCAATGCAGAGGCGCCAAGACACCCACTATGCTTCACATATGAAGTGATGGATCATAAAATCTCGAGGGTTTCAAACCCGTAAACATTGAATCATACGATGGCACAATAGAACCCTGCGGTTTGGATCGAGGACTATCTCCTTCACATCCACATGGCCCGGTGATGATCTACACGCCATCAAATACCTCCCACTCAAGCTTAAAGGACCAGCCAGATTGGCTTAACACTTGCCAGCAGAGTCAATTGGTTGTTGGGAAGACCGAAGCCGCATTCCTCGACAATTTCCAGGCACATATGTGCAACCACCGCACATCATGACCTAAGTCACATAATTCAGCAGCCGAGGAATCGGCCAAACAATTTTGGACACGGTTCCTAACCAAGAAAAATCAAATCGCCGACGTCGGATGCAGAGGCCCTTGTAGCCTTCAAACACAACATCCGCGACGCAGTGGCTTGCCCGGCACCTAGGACAGAAAAGCCAAATCCATGGCAGCCCTCACAACACTCATGACCCACTTTATGCGGAGAGGATAGCTGGCTAGCTCGTAGTAACAACATGACCAAGAGCCCCGTAATTCGGATACCAAGGACAGCAAGGGCAGGTCCACACAACAGCACAAGCGCCGCATTAACGGCGATAAGCCGAGGATACGGCGCCAATGCCGATTCGAGGCTCTAAACCCGTCAGCGAAAAAGCCATTTAAAAGAAATATCGGCCCGGCCCAATTTGGACCATATATCGCTGCGCTGATACATGGCACCTCAAAGTTAGCCAATCACACCAACAGGATTGTTGGGTGTTCAAGCAGGCAAGTTAAATGTCAAAACAATGACAAGGGGCTGCATAGCGATGACGAGGAGGAGCCCCGCCAACAATAGAGGAGAAGGGCTTCTTCGCGGCGGACGGTGAACATGATATACGCAACCCACATACCCAAAAGGGAGCGAAGCGCACTAAGGGACGATACGCGATGGAGCCAGCCGCCTAAAGTTCAACCTGCGGGTCTTCCGCCATCACTTTTGATCAAGGGACCACCCCACTAGCATCCGCCATGGAGGATTCGCCGCATTGGTTCTAGACCCAATCATTGACGGATTTCACTCACTAGAGTCCTAATGGACAATGGCAACAGCCTAACTGCTTTATCAGATACAAAGCGCAAAATGCATAGACCCATCAAGGATTAAACCCACAAAGACGACCTTCAAAGGCGCCATACATGTGTAGAGGCCAACGCAGTGCTCATAGACTTGAAGTGGTCTTCGATCCCGGATAACTTCTGATGCAGGAGTTAATCTTGACATAGTCCCGCCCGCAGCGGCTATCATGCATTGCTCGGACGAACCGATTTGCAAAGTTCAATGTGGTGCCGCACACGCATATCTCAAGCTCAAGATGCCAGTCCTCGAGGAGTCATTACGGTCAATGGAAACACCGAACGCCTTCCCACGGAGGAGCATACGGCGCCTCTTGCGGCGGAAGTGCAAAGTAGCTCTAAGGCAATTCTCGAGTCCGCTATTAAACGCTCGACACCGCTGCGCCGAGTAACCTACAACAAGACCGCCTGCACGCTCCGGAAGCATGCAGTAGCACGCGCCCAAGCCCCAGCCCCGCGAATCAAGATACGCTATATAATTACGCCCGAAATGTCATGGGCATAGGGAAGGGGCACAACCACGGATGCCCGATCGCGGCTCAACCACACCAGGGCCCTGACAGTGCTATTCTTTTTTTTCAGACTCGCTTCACGAAGCCCCGTCCTGCATTAGAATCGCCACACACGATGCAACAGCCGGAAGCGTAGCTACGCCGAGTGTCCAGTGGTCTCTTTTATGAGCAATATATCTGTTTTACACAATATCTCGGCTTCCCTCGAGGGAGACATGTTAAAGTCCTCGCCCTTGCCTCAACTGAAGGCCGGTGTCAAACCGCGGATCTCGTAGGGGGTCCAAACGCGCCTAGGCGGATGGTAACAGGAGACAAGGGACACGAGTTTTACCTGTGTTCGCCCTCTCGATGGAGGTAAAAACTTACCCCGCTTGATTAATATTGATGATATGGGTAGTAAGAGTGGATCTACCACAGATCGAGAGGCTAAACCCTAGAAGCTAGCCTATATGATTGTTGTTCGCCTCTACTTGACAAAAACCCTCCGGTTATATATACACAGGATAGGGTTAGGGTTACACGTAGTCGGTTACAATGGTAGGAGATCTACATATCCGTATCACCAAGCTTGCCTTCCACGCTAAGGAAAGTCCCATCCTGACACGGACTAAGTCTTCAATCTTGTATCTTCATAGTCCAGAGTCCGCCAACTAAGATAGTTCGCTATCTGACACCCCTAATCAATCCAGATTCCCCAAGAGTCTCTCAACCAAAGCTTCAATGACGTTTTAGTCCGCGCTGCGATATTGTCTTCTTTGCATTGCATATGCGTTCCTCCTTCAATACTTCATAGAAGATTTTGAACACAAGGATAGTGTCCGCTCAAGCAAAACAAGTTCCACATACTACCAGAGAGAATAACTCTTTAATAGTATCTGTTGACGATTCGCAACAGTGACATCACACCACTGCTGTGCCTTTATACGAATCTATTTTACTCTGTTCCACCTCAAAGACTTAGTAAGGCGGTTTCTTCTTGCGATCGCCTTATCGAAGTGGAGATCGTGCTCCCCTTTATTCCCGGATTCCCATCACGGGGTAGTAACTCCATTGCCAGGTTCGCTGGCACGCCTCCATCGGAAGGCGAAGTCCCGAACGGGTCACGGGAGGGCTCTGGTATTCAACTCCTTTATAACGAGACCAAGGCCCGCCTTTCTTTTCAATCTCAATCGAATTCCGCTCGCTCAAGTTCCAACACCCAAAGCTCCAGATTTAGGCGCTTCACCTTCAACGACGTCAAGGCCATGCACCAGCACGGGCGTAAGTGATGCTTCTCCTCTCACACGGAAGAAGATGTGCTGAAGCCGAGACGCCAGTATCTAACCGCGAAATTTCAAGATAGGGCTTCCCTGCCTCAAGGGCAGGTTATTCCCACTCCCGAGCCTCGTGAGAGCGCGTGGTATTCGTGGTTCTCACCTTTCGGGTTTAGGGCTTCCCGATTGACCCCTTTGTGAGGGGGGGGTCATGTTTTATTATGGGCTGAAATTCCATGACTTGATCCGAGTCCATCCTCCACATCTCATCTGCTCATTGTCGAGATAAGCCTTTCCTCCAGACATTACCCTCACTTCGGATTGTGGCTCAAGACCTTCAAAGTGGAGCCAAGATGATCAAGGGGCATCGTGCAGAAAAGGTAGGGGCTGTTATAAGCAAGAATGTTGACGCCCATGGGTCCCGAGGGCTCTTTTCAAGAGGAGCTCAATTTATGGCAACATGAGGGTTTTATATCACCGCCCCTGTGGGCACCAAATGGGCGGCGCAGCCTCTGCCTTCCGGCTTCGGGTCCCACACTGCATGCGGGGCTGTGGGTCAATAAAGGGGCTCGACTCGGGACCGCCCATGACGCACTCTCCGTTGCAGGGCTGGTGATTCTCGAGACCTCCTAGAGAGAGAGATCAATCAGGTCAGAGTAGCGCGCAGTCATGCCGATTCGTCGACCTTGCCATGCAAACGCCGCCTCCGCCTGTGGGAGTTTAATCACTGAGGGAACACGAGCTCTAACATTTTATGGGCGAACGCCTGTGGGAGATGTACCAACTGTTCTTGATGTGTCCGACTTAACCGAGGATGCAGGTCCGAGCTGCAATCGCCTGACACTTATAAGTAAGTCCCAGACCCGACATGCTATCCGTGATATTTATCATAAACTTGTTTTAAAAGAGCTTATCTTTAAACAGGAGGGATAGCAAAAGCAAACCTGATCAGTGTCCGCCCTCCCGAGACCACGCCGGATCTCAGACAACTAAGATGTTAGAGGTTGTGCCTTTGAAGAAGGCGAAGGGGGAACAGGAACTACTACTCCGTGAAGGAGGCTACAAGAAAGGGGGATCGAGAATCCTCCCTCCAAGGGGAGAAGAGGACCGCTTCAAGATCCGGAGACCAAAGCCTCAAGCGGGAAGAAATCTTCACCAGAGGGTCCCAGCGGAGATGCCCCGCTGCACTATTTCCCTAAGGAGATCAGCCTCCAATGAGCCGTAAGTAAAGGGGGGGGTTAAGAGACTCTGCTTTTATTTCCGAGGTAACCGAAAGTTTACCTAGTAGTTCGGATCTCAGCCCTTCACAGCAGAGCTCGCTTCAGGGATCTTGGTCCGAGATGATGGAGAGCGAAACGCCCACCGCCAACCATTATGCGAGGCGGACAACCCCGAGGTCTCATCCGTGAGGGTCTCGAATCCGCGGGCTAGAAGGCACGATGTCCCTCAAAGCCCTCCGTGTCCGCCTTCAAAAGGCCATCGGACGAGTCCGACACCAACGGGTGTACGGCGGAGGAGTGAAGGATCTGCTCGAAGGCGTTATTCGGAAGATCACCGACGTTAATGGGTACGGTGATTGAAAGGATTTCATCCGCTGAGAGCGGATTGCATGAAGCCGCCGAAGTTTATCGATGGGTTTTGAGGTACGCAAATGATGTACCTTCGACGTTTTGCATATAAAATGCGCTCGTATAGATAGTAGCCCCGAGACTTGGTGCGGTGTCAAAAATGACGGCACGCCGAGGATTCATAACCCCGTATAATATGCGCTTCCTATGTAGGTGGCGGCCCGTGGCTAGTCGGTGATGAATTTGCCGAATCAAGCGGCAACTTGACGGGCGGATGCGACATCACGCTTGTTAATAAGCAGCTTGACGAGTCACAAGGTATGCAACTTCTCCGCGACACCGGTAAGGAGCTTGATGCCCATGCCTTACAACATGTATGCTTAATGCAGATGGTGCCTGCTATGGAGAACCTTCAGCGGAGCTCGCCGAGCCAAGGAGCAAGCCGAAAATTGATGCGGTTGTTTTAAAGGCGGCCAGAGAGCTAAAAGTTTAACAGGCTGCTCACGCCGGCAAGAAAGAAATGGCCAAGATGGCCGTGAAATTGAAGAATAATCGACGCTAGCAGCTTCTTGAAAAGAAGATCGAGCGAACAAGAGGACCTGAAAAGGCCGCCACCGAGGTTAAGGACACTTCGCGATGAGAGCTATGAAGGAGGAGCTACGCCAGTCGAGATATTGCGTTGGAAAGCCCTTTCGCTCGGAGGAAATTCACGGATCCTAAGTACGCCAATTGGACCGCTGGGTGCGGAGGATGCTTATCTCGACTTGGCGGCGAAAGTGCCGCAGACGCGCCAACACTTCCGAGGTCAAAAGGATCACGGAATGGAAGAGCTTTTTGGTCGCAGCCCATAGTCCGGAGAATCCACTTTCATTAACCGATCGTTCCGAATGGGCTGAGCTGAATAGGTTGTCCGGACTTGCCATGAAGGCTGTCGTGACTCATTTGGCAAAGGCCCGAGCCAAGAGTTATTTTGGCTTGGTGCAACATTTCTTGGTGGGTGCCGCATATCGATGCAATGAAGCGGCAGATGCATAGAGGGTGCGGGATGGCTCTTGCCCGTGTCAAGACATACCGGGCGGAGATGAAGGCCACCGACGTTGCATCCCAAGATTCGGACAGTTGGTACCGCGAGCACTATTTTGAGGAAGTTCCAGGCGCTGCTTAATAGAGACGATTGCTCAAGGATATTATGTTTTAATGACATGTATGATTTGTGAAAACAATGTTTCAATATAATATAAGAGCTTTTATACTTGTGCGTTAAGTATTAAAACACCTCCTGCGGCCGCTGATGTATATGTGTATATAACCGAAAGATGGCAGTTCGGCTTCAGCCCCACGCATATAATGCGGGGTGTTTGCAAAAGGCGATTTTCACACTTAATCCAACGTTTGGTCCTGTAAAGGAGGTGATAGCGAGCAAACAGGCAACCGGACTATAATGCTTTATCACTTTCACTTAGCCATAGGAGTTCGGTGGGCACTATATAGCCCCTAGGGGCACCGCGCCTCCCAATTCGGGCCAGATTGGCCTGACCGAAACGGTCCTTCGTTAATGCGGGAATTTAAACATTCCGTGGGTCATCGAGGTTGACCAGCCTCACGCTATATCATGATCATTAGCCCTTTCATCGAGGTGCTCACCGCCAACCGGGCACAATCGCAGAGTTCTCCGTGCCGCCAGCCGATAGAACGGAACGTAAGGCAGAAACACGGAGCCGGGCAAACCCAACATTTTACCAAAGACATGATTCGAGCTGATGCATATAAGGCCTAACTCGAGACCCAACACTCCCTAAGGTATTCGGTCTTTATGAAAACGGGCAGAATAATGCCCTAAGCCCCGGTGTCCGGTACGCAAAATTCTGGTGCGGCCGATGCCAAACGCCAGCCTCCTCCTCGTTATAGCAAGAAACCGGGAGTGTATCAACAAGAGACAGAAAAAGGTTTACGAGGTCTTAATCAAAAGAATCTTGCAACGGGTCCTCACGCACGCCTCGCTTATGTTCTCCGCAGGTTTATCCTCGGACGGGTGTAGTACGGTGTTCATCTCAGAAAAAGAAGAACTTAGTTGAAAAGAAAAAGATCGTGTGAAAAATGTACTTTATATTTAAATAAACAGAGTACGGTTCAAAAGTGAATAAAATTGAGCTTTATTGTCTCTTGTTGTACATGTGTGCAGCCCTTGTACGGGGTATGCCGCTAGTAGGCTATATGTTTACGCCGGACTCGCTAGCCATGTCCGGGTCCGAATGACCTATTCGTGCTTTGATTAGCGGAGCCGATTAGTGTGGGGCTGTCAAGGCAGCCTCACGTTTCTTCCGCGTTTCGAGTAACACTTGATACCCTTTTAATGAGATGATGCCGGGACCGCCATTTTATGTAAGAGATGCATAATGCGGTATTGTTAAAGCGGGCGTAAAGCTTCACGCCCCAAGAGTGCTTGATAGCTACTTAATGGGGCGATATGGAAGGTTAACTTTTCTGGGAAGTTGTTGATGAGCCAACACAACTTCTAGCAGTAGGGAGCCCGATAATGGGCATATAGGCCTGGTGTCGGTGTCAAACCGGGGGATCTCGGTAGGGGGTCCCAATCATGCTCTAGGCGGATGGTAAAGGAGACAAGGAACGATGTTTACCTGTGTTCCGGCCCTCTTGATGGAGGTAAAACCCACGCCCCGCTTGATTGATATTGATATTGTGGATGTTACAAGAGCGGATCTACCACAGATCAAGGAGGCTAAACCGAAGCTAGCCTATGGTATGATTGTAAGGGTTGTTGTGATTGTTGTCCCACTGATTAAAGCCATCCGGTTTATATAGACACCGGAGAGGGCTAGGTTACATAGAGTCGGTTACAATGGTAGGAGATCTACATATCCGACGCTAAGCTTGCCTTCCACGCCAAGGAAAGTCCCATCCGACAGGGGGAAGTCTTCAATCTTCTATCTTCATAGTCTTGGAGTGTCGATGATGATAGTCCGCAAATGATAGTTCGCCGATGATGGTAGTCCGCTATCCGGACACCCCTAATCCAGACTCCTCAAGATTCTAACCAGGCTTCAATGACGATAAGTCCGGGCGTATATTGCTTGGCATTGCAAGGCGGTTCTCCTCCAAATGATAGAAGATTGGGAACACCAGATAGTGTCCGCTCGCAAAATAAATTCCACATTCCACCGTAGAGAGAATAATAATATATACACAAGTTCAATCCGGACGCTTCCGTGGCATGACGCACACCACTACCAAGCCATTACTCAATTGTTTTTACTTTACCACCTAAGGATTTAGCAAGGTTCTTGGCACGCCTTGTCGGGCAGAATCGGGTTTCTTAATCGGGATTCTCATCAATACAGCCTAACCAACCGCCCTGTCGCCACGCCCTATCGAAGGTGAGTCCCAAACGGTCACGGAGTCGGCTCTGGTATTCTCCTCTTTATAACGGGACCAAGGCTCGCTTTTTCTTCAATCCTCCATCGAATCCTTCCCGCCCAAGTTCCAGACCTAGAGCTCCAGATTCGAGCGCTCGACCTTCAACGATGTCCGTTCCGACCTTGGTGGTCAGGATGCCTCCTCCATCACGGAGGAGGACGTGTAAAGCTGCGGATGCCAAGTACCGTCTTTGAGATTTCCAGACGGCTGCGGTCCACGGGCAGGCATCCCCACCCCGAGCCCGGCGAGTATGTCGCTTTTGTATCCCACTGGCCGGGGTTTAGGCTTCCGATGGATCCTTTTGTGAGAGGGCTCTGTTTTATTACGGGTTGAATTCCACGAGGCCGGAGTCCATCCTCCATATCTCCGGATTCATTGTCATTCATGGTTCCTCCGGCCACCCTCACTTCGTCCTCGGGTCAAGACCTTCAATGTGGCGCCAAGATGATCGGGCGCTTTGGAGTGGGGCGGCCAAAGGAGGGCCGATGCCCGGCCTCTGGCTCCTTTCAAGAGGATCTCGCCTGTGGCAGCAAGAGTGGTTCTATATACGCCCGGGGGCTCAACAAAGCCGCCTTCCTATTCCGCCGGACCTCCACAACGATTATGTGTGGGTCAACAAGGGCTCAATTGGGCCCAAAGGACGGGCCCTATTGCAGGTCAGATTCAGATCTCTTAACGAGGGAGATCGACTGGTGGTAGTGATGCAGGTTATGCTAATTAGGCGCCTCCTCGCAGAACGCCGCTCCTCCGGGCTATGGGAGTTCAACCGAGGGCCCACGGATTCTTCAACACTTCATGGGTATGACACCCTGGAGATGTATAACTTATTCTTCGGATCGCAAGAGGCCTCCGAATTGACCGAGGATGCCGGACTTGCTGCAATCGCCGGATACTCAAGTAAGTAGTTCCAAGTCCGATATACCATTTGTTTGCTTCGATGACCCGCCTTTATGACCGATCTCTTCTACAGGGAGTGGATAGCGGAAGCAAATTGATACGGTGTCCGCCCTCCCCGAGACCACGCCGGATCCCTGGTTGGTCCGATGTCGAGGTTGCCTTCAGAGGAAGGCAAGGGGAAAGCGAGGAGCCACGCCCACCTAAGGAGGTTTGAAAGAGGGGATCGAGAATCCTCCTCCAAGGGGAGAAGAGGACTACCTCCGAGGACCTGGGCAAAGCCCTTAAACGGGGAAGAAATTCGCCAGGTCTATGATCCGGGGAGGCCCCGCCGCACATCTCCCTTAATGAGTCAGCCTCCAACGAGCCAAGTAGAAAGAAAGGAGTTTGTAATAAGGACATCCTATTTGTGCTTCCGAGGATAACCAAGTGTTTACCTTGTAGTTCGGACTCCGACCTTCCAAAATGAGCTCATCTCGGGACCTTCTTCCGGAGATGATGGAAGCGAGCCCTCCGGGCGCCGGATAGGGCGGACGCGTCAAGTGTCGCCACGGAGGGAGCCCCTGTGGCAAAGCCGTAGTTCGCCCAACGGTGTAGGTCAAGGATCCTTGAGAAGGTTCTATCTCAGATCAGATGCATTGATGAGCATGGTGATTGAAAGGATTGCGCCCACCGGCGGATTGCACGATGCCGCAGAGTTTATCGGGGATTCGAGGTAATGAAAATGACACACTTCTAAGTTTTGCATATAGAATGCGCCTCGATAAATAGTAGCCCCAGACTCGGTAGGTTGTCGAATGACAGCGTTCGAGGATCAAAATCGCAGGTTTAAATTCCGCCATGCCGATGAGGTGGCGGTCGTCCGGGGCCAGCCGGACGATGGAGTTGCTGAATTAAAACGGAACTCGATGTGGCGGATGAAGACATCGCTGATCAACAAGCACTTGACGAAGTCGCAAGGTAAGTGATCGGCGGTCACGGGTAAGGGAGCCAAGCCAACCTTACAATATGTGCGTGAAATGCGATAGTGCCGCGTTCGGAGAATCTTTCGCCGAACTTGCTCGCCAAGGAGCAGGCCGAGGAGTAATGCGGGCCCTCAAGGCGATCGAGGAGTTAGGCAAGTCCGCACATCCGGGAGGGAAAAATATAAATGGCTGTGAAGTTAAAGATGCTACCACCGCAATGAGGTTTTGTGAAGGAGCGCTAGCGGAGCAAGAAGACCGGAGAAGGCCACCGGGTTAAGGATGCCCGCTCCGCAATGCGGCTATAAAGGAGGAGCGCGCCAGCCGAGATATTGTAGCCGGTAAGCCTTTCGCTGCAATCAAGGTTTACGGATCCAAAGTATGCTCACCCCAACATGGGGTTCAGAGGACCTTATATGGACTTAGCAGCGAAAAGCGGCGGATGTCGCAGCATTTTCGAGTCGGGAGCACGACAAGAGCTGTTTTGGTCTCAATTCCATAGTCCGGAGCATTCATTCCGACCGACCGCTTGGCCGAAAGGGGCTGAGCTAAATAGGTTGTCCGGCTTGCTATGACGGATATAGTGACCCATATCTGCCGGATAGGCCCAAGTCAAGAGTTACTTTGTCTTGTTGCAGCAATTTCTGGGGCGGTGCCGCATATCAAGGCGATGAAGCGGTCGGCCTGCATAGAGGGTGCGGATGGCGCCGCCCATGTGAAGACACATTGACAGAGATGGATGCCACCGCTGTTGCAATTTCGGTTCGATGATAACCGTTACCCGCCGAGCACTATTTTGGGGCGTCGCGTGGTGCTCGTGGTAATAGAGTCGCAGTGTTCAAAAATGTTACGCTCAAATGAACGCTGTAAAATGATATTTATGATGTAAGCACCTTTTATACTTGTGCGTCAAGTAATAGAGTATCTCCTCCGGCCGCTCATGTATAAGGTATAACCCGAAAGATATGTCGCGGTTTAGCCCCCACGCACAAGGTGCGGGGTGTTCGCAAAAATAGCGCTTTTCACACTTAATCCGACGCCTCGGTCCCGTAAGGAGGTGGTAGCGAGCAAACGGCAACCGGACTATAATGCTTTATCACTTTCACTTAGCCATGGAGTTCGAGGGTCTACGACATAGCCCTGGGCACCACGCCTCAATTGGCGATATGTGCCGGCCGAAACGGCCCTTCACAAAGCAGAGGAATCCTAAACATTCCCATAGTCGATCGAAAGTGGTTGACCGCTCTCGCTGATCATGACAGCTGCCAGCTTTCATCGAGGTGCTCGCCAATAACGGGGCACAATCGCAGAGGTTCTCCGGAGCCAATACGATGATGGAACGAAGGCAGCAAAACACGGAGGCGGCAAACCCAACATTTGACCAAAGACATGATTCGAGCTGATGCATATAAGGCCTAACTCGAGACGCCAACACTCCCGAAGGTGTTCGGTCTTTATAATAGCGGCAAAACAAAGCCCTAAGCCCCTTGTGTCCGTGACGGCAGATTCTTCGCCGCCGATCCCAAAACGCCAGCCCACTCTGGTTATAATGATAAACCAGGGATTATAGCAACAAGAGACAGAAAAAAGGTTTACGAGGGTCTTAGTCCAAAAGAGTCCTTAACGGTCCCACGCACGCCTCGCGCGGTCTCCGCGAGCCGATTCCGGATTCGGGTACGCTGTTCATCTCAGAAAGAGAGAAGAACTTGGTTGGAAAAGAAATCGTGAGAAAGTGCATAGAAAATTGAAAATAGGGATTAAGGAAGTTGAGCCTATGCTAGCTCATTATGGCTTATATGTGCAAACCCTGAAGGAATGGCGCTAGGTAGCCCCTTGTTTAATTATTCCGACTCGCCCACCGTGTCCGGGTCTCAAGCGACCTTTAATGAAATGATGCCACGTGGACCGGCATTTTGCGTAAGAGACGCCGAATGTGGTATTGCATTAGCGACGAGAGCTTCCCATCCCGTGGTGCTTGATGGCTGGCTTAAGGGCCCGCGCCACCTTTGAAGGAAGTGGCTATGCCGAAGTTGTAATAGGGTCATCCCCATTTGGGATTGTGTCCGGAATAGCAGGTTTGTCACGCCGCCGTCCCAACACCGCGGCAGTCCGCCATTGTGGGATCCGATATCAAGGCAGCTCTATCCTGCTCCGGATACTTCGGACTAATCCAGTGGTCGAAGTGATTGGTTTTACATCCAATCTTGGTCCATGAGTGGATCGTCCGACACTTGTCTTGGCGAAAGTGCCGGTTGGCTTTCTCCGATTCACGGAAGCGAAGTTTACTGTTTTGACTTCTTGTGGGAAAGTTCTTTTGACTTCCGCGATCCGGTGGGGCCTCATCATCGCCTTGTTTGGCGATCGAGTTCTTTGTGTCCGGGCGCTGAGTCGCCGGACTGTTTGAAAACCCAAGAATTTCGTTGGTATGGTTTGCGTGCCTTCCGAGGTACGTGGATTTGACATATCCGATCCAAAATTTTGTTTAAACTTGATAGCTCGCCTTCGCTCTCCTTAAGAGGCCGGTTGTATTGTTCGCCGCCAGCTTTTGAATCCAGTTGATCGCCTGGTTCTCGCGGGCTTTTTTTCTTTATTCCGGCGCTGATCTTTCCGCATCGTGATTTTCCGCTTCCATCTCCGATCTTGATGTACTGGTCGCCGGTGCGCATCTTGCTAGCCACGTCTTCTCCTCGAAAAGCACGCTATGAGGCTTGTTAGCGCCATTGTTCTGGCTTCTTTTGCCGAGGTGTTCGGCAAGCCATTCGCCACGGACGCTGTTTAAAAGCTCAGGGCTTCAAGGTCCGGACAATGACTATTTGGTTCTTTTTGGTAAGGAACCTGTTCGAATTATGCCGATTCTCCGCTGTTGGGTTATATGACTCAAATCGCTCAGATCCGGAGGGCGGACATAAGTCCCTTGAAAATTTGTTTAAACGCATCCTCAAGCTCTTCCCAACTTCCAACAAGATTTTCGGGAGGCCTTTTGAGCCAATGCCGAGCTGGCCCTTTGAGCTTGAGGGGTAGGTATTTTATGGCGTGAGATCGCCTCTAGCCATGTGTATGTGTAGTATGTAGTCTTCATCCGCATTGGGTCTTTGCCGTCAGATGCCTCTATGTTTATGGGTTTAAACCTTGCGAAATTCATGATCCAAAGACTCATCGGTGAAACATAGCGGTGTGGGCCTCGATTTGGGTGTGCTGTCTTCAACACTTGTCGGGTGTGTTACTTCGGGTCCTTTTTGGCCCGTAGATGGACCTAGGGTCGTCTGCTCTACCAGATTATAATTCGCTTGTTGCAGCCCCGCTTGTCGCTTTTGGGCCCGTCGTCTGCCGCCTATCCGCCAAAGGCCTCTTTATTTTTGACCGTGGAAGGCTCGATGGCTTCCTGCCAAATTTCCGGCAGAACTTGCGCTTCGGTAGTTTTGGTTTCATGGCTGCCATATTTGTTCAGGGTCTTGAATACTTTGCTCCACTTCATTTCGAAAGCGGTCTTTCGCTATTTTGAGCTTCCTTCCTCTTCAAACTTTCTTGGGGCGATTAGTTTTCCGTGTTGTGGCCGGACTGTTGGTTGCTCCGGAAGGGTTGACTATCCGCTTGTCCTGTTCGTCGCCGCTTGCCCTCGCTCTATCGCTGGGTCGTTAGGGAAGGCTGCTTTGATCGAGGCGGATTAGGCGGCGCGCATCGCTTTTGGTTCTTTATCGGCGAGATTATCCTCCGCCGCCCCGTTGTTCCTCGTTATCGCTTCTTCGGGTGTCCACCATGTATATGTCGATGACGAGGTGGTCTTCCAAAGGTCTCCGTAGGCACCGGTTTTGGTAGTCTCCGCATCGCCGCCCATACCGCCGATGTCTTCGAGTCGAAGTTGAGTTCGCTGTTAAATCGCCGACGGCTACGGGCGGGTGGTGGGTGGGATCTGAATTTCTTCGCCATCCGCTGCCCTAACCGCCCCGGCCGTAGTTCGCCAGGGCTCTCCGGATAGCGAGATGCTTCAATGATTATGATATCGCCAAGGGCGAAAAGTGCTGAAAGATGTCCGCGGCGTGAATTCCATGATCGGCGCCAATCGGATTTGACCGGGGGAGCGCAGGAGGTGCGAGTCCGCAGGAGTCCGCACCGGAGTCATGGGCTTTATGGGGACAAGGTAAGTGTTCGCTCCATCGCCAGGAATTGCGGCTCCCGAGGTGGCTCCCGAGGTGCGTCCGCGGCAGAGTTAGGTCATGCCCATCGTGACAGCGCTGGCACGCCGGTGTGGCTCGATCCATCGAGGATCAAGTCTCGCGGATATCGGCCGTGAGATTTAGGTCCAACCTGACTCGACGTTGTGGGCGAAGCTCGATCTGCTCCAGATGGCTGCGAAGTCCTGCAGCGGCCGCCAATACGAAGATCTGTCCGGGGAAAAGTATCACCGACTGCGCTCGTTGTTGATTGAAGCGCCATCCAGCCTATCGGTGATGACACGAGGAACTCTCAATGAAAGCACCAATGTCGGTCAAACCGGCGGATCTCGGTAGGGGGTCCCGAACTGCGCTCTAGGCGGATGGTAACAGAGACAAGGGACACGATGTTTGCCCAGGTTCGCCCTCTTGATGGAGGTAAAACCCTACGCCCGCTTGATTGATATTGATATTGTGGATGTTTAAAGAGTGGATCTACCACGAGATCAAGGAGGCTAAACCTAGAAGCTAGCCTATGGTATGATTGTAAGGGTTGTTGTGATTGTTGTCCTACTTGACTAAAGCCATCCGGTTTATATAGACACCGGAGAGGCTAGGGTTACTAGAGTCGGTTACAATGGTAGGAGATCTACATATCCGATCGCCAAGCTTGCCTTCCACGCAAAGTCCCATCCGGACCGGGGAAGTCTTCAATCTTCTATCTTCATAGTCTTGGAGTCCGTTGATGATGATAGTCCGCAAATGATAGTTCGGCGATGATGGTAGTCCGCTATCCGGCACCCCTAATCAGGACTCCTCACCTGGCATTACCCTTTGAAGGAGGTGTTGCTATGGTGAATTTTGTTGGGTCTATCCCCATTTTGTGGATTGTGTCCTTATATAGCAGGTTTAGATGGCTACCTCCGCCTATTAGGACTTGTGTAAATTGGAGTCCGTCGATTATAGGATCTAATATCAAGGCAGTCCATCCTGCTCCGGATACTTCCGAATAGTCCTCGATGATCGAAGGTGATTGGTTTTGACAACCAACGTTGGGACTCGCTGATAGACCATGCTGCGTGTTTCTATGGGCGCTTGCTTTTTCCCTTTGTCACTTGAAGTGAGTTCACTGCTTTTGACTTCTTGTGGGAAATTCTTTTGTTTTCCGGTGCTCGCTTGTGGGTTCGCATCGCCCTCGCTTGGTGTCTCGAGCCCTTGTGGTCGGCATTGAGTTTGCCGGATGCTTGAAGACCCAACAATCTGTGGGTATGGTTTGGTGCTTCCCGAGTACCGTGGATTTGGCATATTTTGTCCAAGATTTTGTTTAGGTTGGATAGCTCGTCACTGTTATCCTTGAGGGGCAGTTTTTATGATTCTGCCGGAGCTTCGAATCCGCGCTGGTCCTTGCCGCCGTGGTTTTCCATTTCCATCCCTGAGTTCGATGTACTTGGGTCGCTGGTATTGCATCTTGCCAGCCAACTATCCTCTTCCGTGCAAAAGCGGTCATGAGGCTTGTTAATGCAGCCATTGTTCTCGGCTTCTCCGGCCGAGGTGTCCGCGAGCCATCTCTCTCGACGTTGTGTTTGAAAGCTGCTAAGGCTTCGGCCGCATACATGACTATTTGGTTCTTTTGGTAAGGAACCTGTTCCGAATTTGCGGCTGACTCCGGTTGTTGAGTTATGTGACTTAAATCGTCAGATCCGGAGGGCGGACATAAGTCCCTTGAAAATTTGTCAAAAGCATCCTCGAGCTCTTCCCAACTTCCAATGGTATTTTCAGGAGGCTTTTGAGCCAATGTCGGGCTGGCCCTTTGAGCTTGAGGGATAAATATTTTATGGCGTGAGATCATCTCCTCTAGCCATGTGTATGTGGAGGATGTAATCCTCAATCCGCATCTGTGGTTTGTTGTTCCGTCAGATGCCTCTATGTTTACGGGTTTGAATCTCACCGGGAATTCGTGGTCCAGCACTTCATCGGTGAAACATAGTGTGCGGCACCCCTATATTTGGGTGTGCCATGATGTTCGGATATTTGGCGTGTTGCATTGCTTAGAAGAGCTTGTTTTCGGCCCATAGATGGACCTAATCGCCATCCTTTTGACGCTAATCCTTGCATGCGGATCGCGTGTCGGCTTGTGTAAGCGGCGCCGCTTGCCGCTCCATGTTTGCCTATGTGGTCGCTTATCCGACGGGCGGCCTTTTGTTCTTTGATTGCGGGGTTTCACGACCTCCTCATCGAATTCGCAGTAGTTTGCGCTCGGTAGTTTCTTGTTTGGCGATCGTCGCCGATATTCTTTGCGGTGTTGAGTACTTTGCTCCATCTGATTCTGAGTGCATCTTCCGCTATTTTGAGCTTCCACTTGCTTTTTCAGCTACGCGCAGGGCGCACGAGCCTTTTGTGGAGGTTCTTCTGCTCCAACAACTTGTCCGGCGTGAGCTCGTCTGGCTGTTATCTTCGCCGGGACGGGTTGTTTATCCAAGTTGTCCTGTTTGGACGGTTGCTCGATAGCATGTTCGTGTCCACCGGTTCGCCCTCGCTCTATGGCTGGGTCTGTGGCTGCCGCTTTGTCGAGGCGGGACTTGGTGCGGCGCTTACACTGCCATTTTGATCGCCGAGGGATTTATCCTTCAGAGTGTCCCGCTGTTCCTCGTCGCTACTTCCTTTAGGTGTATCCACCATGTATACATCGTGGTATGAGGTAGCTATCCAAGATCCTATAGGTAGTTCATGGTTGTCTCCTACATCGTCAGTCATACTATCGATGTCTTCGAGTCGAAATCGAGCACGCTGCTTAAGCTTTCAACAAGGGCTACAAAGTGGGTGGTGGGTGGGCATTGAATTTCTTCTTCGTCTCGATCCCAACCTTCCCGACCGTAGTCCGCCAGGGCTTCCGATAAAGAGAGAGACTTCAGTGAATTCAGGATGTCGCCAAAGGGCGAAGTGCTGAAAGATGTCCGCAGCAGTGAACTCCATAACCGCGCCCAATTGATCTGATAGTGGGGCGCTGAGGGTTCGGAGTCCGAGAGGAGTCCGCACCTTGGAGTCACGGCTTCGCAGCGACAGGGATGGAGTTCGCTCAATCGCTAGATATCAGAGTCTCCCCAGGCGGTGTCCACCACTCGCCCTCGATCGGCGGAGTCGGCCCGAGCTAAGGGTCGGAGCGGACGCGGTGCGGCCTCCGTGGCACTCGTTCAGCGCAGAGTTAGATCGCGCTCCATCGAGACAAAGGCGCGCTGCTGGTTGTGGCTCAATCCGTCAAGATCAAGTCTCCGCGATGTCGGCCTTGTAGTTCAAACTCCCAAACCTGACCTCGATACACGGGCGAAGCTTCGATCTGCTCCAGATGGCCAAGTGAATTGGCCCGCAGTGCAAAGCCGCCAATACGTAAGATCTGTCCGGGAGAAAAGTCTCACCCTGAACCGCATCGTTGTTGATGATCGAAGGAGCCATCGGGCCTAAGGATGATGACACAGACGAACTCTCAATGAAAGCACCAATGTCGGTGTCAAACCGCGGATCTCGGTAGGGGGTCCCAACGGCTAGGCGGATGGTAAAACCAAGGG
>JAHIAM010005473.1:0-66282 GCA_021605205.1 Aegilops longissima | reverse complement strand
TAAATGAATAATCGAATTTATAGACATAATCCAATCATGTCTATGCTCAACGCAAACACCAAATGACAATTATTAGGTTTAATACTAATCTTGATGGAGGGAGCGGATGTTTGATCACATCAAATTGGAAACACTTCCAACACATATCGTCACCCCTTTAGCTAGTCTCCGCTTATTCCGTAGCTTTTATTTCGAAGTTACTAACACTTAGCAACCGAACCGTATCTAATACCTCGGTGCTAATAGGAGTACTAGTAAAGTACACATTAACATAATGTATATCCAATATACTTCTATCGACCTTGCCAGCCTTCTCATCTACCAAGTATCTAGGGTAATCCGCCCAGTTGGTTGTTCTTATTACGTACACTTAGTCTCGGTTTGGGTTCAACCTTGGTTTCTTCACTAGAGCAGAATGATTTGCCGCTTCATGAAGTATCCCTTCTTGCCCTTGCCCTTCTTGAAACTAGTGGTTTCACCAACCATCAACAATTGATGCTCCTTCTTGATTTCTACTTTCAGTGTCAAACATCGCGAATACCTCAAGGATCATCATATCTATCCCCGATATGTTATAGTTCATCACGAAGCTCTAGCAGCTTGGTGGCAATGACTTTGGAGAAACATCACTATCTCATCCGGAAGATCAACTCCCACTCAATTCAAGTGATTGTTGCACTCAAATCTGAGCACAAGCTCACGATTGAGCTTTTCTCCCTTAGTTTGCGGCTAAGAAAATCATCGGAGGTCTTATACCTCTTGACGGGCACAAGCCCGAAATCCCAATTTCAGCCCTAAACATCTCATATGTTCCGCGATTTCAAAACGCCTTTGGTGCCTCAACTCTAAACCATTTAATCAACTATCACGAGTTATCAAACGCGTATGTCCGATGTTCGCAACATCCAGACGACGCTTAGGGGTTCGCATAACCAGGTGCATTAAGGACATAAGCTTTCACCATCGCATAATCGCTACTATCAACTTTCAACTATATTTTTCTAGGAACATATCTAAACAAGGAATAAAGCCGAGCCATTTACATAATTTGCAAAGATCTTTTGACTATGTTCAGGATAATTAAGTTCATCTTATGAACTCCCACTCGATAGACATCCTCTAGTCATCTAAGTGATTACATGATCCGAGTCAACTAGGCCGTGTCCGATCATCACGTGAGACGGACTAGCCATCATCGGTGAACATCTTCATGTTGATCGATTCACTATACGACTCATGCTCGACCTTTCGGTCTCTTGTGTTCCGAGGCCATGTCCGACATGCTAGGCTCGCAAGTTAACCTAAGTGTTTCCAAGGTAAATCTGGCTTACACCGCTATGTGAACGTAAGAATCTATCACACCCATCATCACGGGTGCTTCAAACGATTTAACTTTCGCAACGGTGCACGTTAGGGGAACACTTTCTTGAAATTTTATGAGGGATCATCTTATTTACTACCGTCGTCTAAGCAAATAAGATGCAAAACATGATAAACATCACATGCAATCAAATAGTGACATGATATGCCAATATCATTTTGCTCCTTTTGATCTCCATCTTCGGCTCCATGATCATCTCGCCACCGCATGACACCATGATCTCCATCATCGTTCCATGAAGTTGTCTCGCCAACTTATTACTTCTACTACTATGGCCCGTTGCTAAAGTAAAGTAATTACATGGCGTTGTTCAATGACACGCAGGTCATACAATAAATAAAGACAACTCCTATGGTTCTGCCGTTGTCATACTCATCGACATGCAAGTCGTATGGCCAAGAAGAATGTGATGAATGATATGTGATGTATGAGATTGATCATGTTCTTGTAATAGGATTCACGACTTGCATGTCGATGAGTATGACAACCGGCAGAGACATAGGAGTTGTCTTTATTTATTGTATGACCTGTAAGTCATTAAACAACGCCATGTAATTACTTTACTTTATTGCTAACCGTAGCCATAGTAGTAGAAGTAATAGTTACAGACAACTTCATGAAGACACGATGATGGAGATCATGATGATGGAGATCATGGTGTCATGCCGGTGACGATGATGATCATGGAGCCCCGAAGATGGAGATCAATGGAGCTATATGATATTGGCCATATCATGTCACTACTATATAATTGCATGTGATGTTTATTATGTTTATGCATCTTGTTTACTTAGAACGATGGTAGTAAATAAGATGATCCCTTACAACAATTTCAAGAAGTGTTCTCCCTAACTCGCACCGCTGCTAAAGTTCGTCATTTGCACCACGTGATGATCGGGTGATGGATTCTACGCTCACATACAACGGTGTAAGACAGATTTACACACGCCAAACACTTAGGTTAACTTGACGAGCCTAGCATGTAACACATGGCTCTGGAACACGAGACCGAAAGGTCGAGCATGAGTCGATGGTAGATAATGATCAACATGAAGATGTTCACCGATGATGACTAGTCCGTCTCACGTGATGATCGGACACGCCTAGTTGACTCGGATCATGTAATCACTTAGATGACTAGAGGGATGTCTATTCGAGTGGGAGTTCATAAGATGAACTTAATTATCCTGAACATAGTCAAAAAACCATTTGCAGATTATGTCATAGCTCACGCTTAGTTCCACTGCTTAGATATGTTCCTAGAGAAATATAGTTGAAAGTTGACAGAGCAATAATGCGGTCAGAGAAAGCTTATGTCCTAATGCACCGCCGTGTGCCGGACCTCAACGTGGTTCGTGGATGTTAAGTAACATCCGACACACACATTTTGATGACTATGTGATAGTTCGCAATGTTAAACGGCTTAGAATTAGGCACCAAAGACGCTTTTGAAACGCCACGAACATGTGAGATGTTCCGAGGGCTGAAATTGGGATTTCAGGCTCGTGCTCATGTCAAGAGGTATGAGACCTTCGACAGTTTTCTAGCCTAGAAACTAAGGGAGAAAAGCTCAATCGCTGAGCTTGGGCTCATATTGTCCGAAAGCAACAATCGCTTGAATCGAGGAGTTGATCTTCCGATGAGATAGTGATGTTTCTCCAAAGTCATTTCCACCAAGCTGTTAGAGCTTCGGATGAACTATAATATATGATAGATATGATGATCCTGAGGTATCGCGATGTTTGACACCGAAAAGTAGAAATCAAGAAGGAGCATCAATTTTTGATGGTTGGTAAAACCACTAGTTTCAAGAAGGGCAGGGCAACAAGGATACTTCATGAAATGGCAAAACAGTTGCTGCTCTAGTGAAGAAACCCAAGGTTGAACCCAAACCCGAGACTAAGTGCTTCAGAATGAGAGGAACGGACATCGAGCGAACCACCCTAGATACTTGGTAGATGAGAAGGCTGGCAAGGTCGATAGAAGTATATTGATATACAGTTATTGTGTACTTTATTACTACTCCCTGTAGCACCAGCGATTAGATACCGGTTTGTTGCTAAGTGTTAGTAACTCAAATAAATGAGCGAATAAACGAGACTAGCTAAAGGTGAGTCACGATATGTGTTGAAGTGTTTCAAGTTTGATTTGATCAAACATCGACGCCCCTCTACCATCAAGATTAGTATTAAACCAGAATAATTGTCATTTGGTGTTTGCGCTGAGCATAGACATGATTGGATTATGTCTATCGCACGGTTATTCATTTAAGGAGAATAATGGTTACTCTATTTATTTGAATAACACCTTCAATGGTCTTGCACCCAAAGAAGTGGTTTATTGAATCTCGATCGTAGTGATACACATTTTCATGCCAAAAATATATAAGATAGTAATGTACCACTTACTTGTGGCAATCGCCATGTAAGTCATATTGGTATAAACGATGAAGAAGCTCCATGATGATGGATCTTTGGACTCACTCATTTTGAAAACTTTGAGACAGCAAACCATGTCTATTGGTGTATACGCATGAAGAAACTCCATGGATGGATGGACTCACTTGATTTTGAATCACTTGAGATATGCAAATCATACCACATGGGCAAGATGAATAAAAGTTCTTTCAATAAGATGGAACAAGATAGCAACTTGTTGAAGTAACACATTTTGATGTGCAGTCCAATGAGTGCCGAGGCATGCAAATATCATTATGTTCTTACTTCACAGATGATTTGAGTAGATAATGATATATTTACTTAATGAAACACAAGTCCTAATTATTGAATGGTTCAAGTAATTTCAGAGTGAAGTTAAAGATCATCGTGATAAGAGGATAAAATGTCTATGATATGATCATAAAGATGAGTATCTCGAGTTACGAAGTTTTGGCACGCAATTAAGATACATTGTGGAAATTGTTTCACAATTAATACCCTACCGAAATGTGATAGGTGTGATGGTATCATAAATCCTTATTGATATGATGCATACCATGATGTCTCTTATCGAATTACCACTATCGCTCATGGGTTAGGCATTAGAGACAAGCACCTTCACTTTAATAGGGCACCACATAATTCCGTTGAGATGACACCGTGAGAAATATGGTTTAGAGAAACCTAAGATGTCGCTTGAAAGTTTGGGGCTGCGACGCTTATGTGAAAAAGTTTCATCGTGATAAGCTCGAACCCAAACGGATAAATACATCTTCATAGGATACCCAAAATGGTTGGGTATACCTCCTATCTCAGATCCGAAGCAAAAGTAATTGTTTTAGAA
Organism: Aegilops longissima; assembly: GCA_021605205.1. Lineage (NCBI taxonomy): Eukaryota > Viridiplantae > Streptophyta > Magnoliopsida > Poales > Poaceae > Aegilops > Aegilops longissima. The sequence continues at coordinate 61,619 of JAHIAM010005473.1, read as the reverse complement.
CGGGTCCTCGAGGAAAAGTTTCTCTCAAGAATTGAGGGAGGATGGTGGAGACTTGATGAGGTTATTGAACCGTCACTCAACCAGTGGTAGCGTAAGCACGGTGAAGTTGTTCCGTGGGCGCCTACACCAATTGAAGTAGAAGCTATGATAGTGATCATAAAGTTTTGGATCAAGTCACTACCGCACTCGTAGGGGACAAGGATGCGCATTACTCAGAGTGATACAAGATCTCTGGTTGAAGTCATGTTGCTAGACAACAATGAACCCACGAGCTATAGAAGCGATATATTCCACAAATGGTTAGAAGCCATGAAATCCCAGATAGGATCCATGTATCGAACAAAGCATGAATTTTGGTGGACTTGCCCGATGATCGGCAAGCCATTGAGATAAATGGATCTTTAAGAAGAAGATGGACGGGACGGTAATGTCACCGCCTATGAAGCTCTACTTGGGCGAAGAGTTTTTTTCACAAGTTCAAGGAGTTGACTACCTGCTTGCATTAAGGTAGGGTACCTAGTACCGAACCTGTGCACGGCAACAAGAAGGCCGCTCCCTCAAGGCAAGCCTCGCAAGGCTCCCAAAGACCCTTCTGCGGCTCTTCGAAACAAGACCTTGCAAGAGGGGCTGCCGAGAGCCATTCAAGAACAAAGTAAGTCAAGACCTGAAGAGGAGCTTGCGGAAGGCCACTCAGGCTGGAAACAAGGCCCGGCAAGAGGAGCTTGTGGAAGGCTTGGCTTAAACCCCTGTTGTTCCTACCACAAGAAGGCGCTTGCCGGGCGGGCTACTCTTCATCTCCGCCTAGCTCACCTGCCAACGTGTCACCACGGGCTCTCCCATGTATCACAGGTCAATGGCTGTGTACCAGCAGCTGGGAGAAGCGACAAGCGGCCAACAAGCTACCATCGTGGCAAACGGAGGCGACTTGACGTCCCCGTTAATCGTTTCGGGCGACGAGACGGGCATTGATGACTCTTGTCCCTTGCCGCCGAGTTAGGTATAGATTATCAGACACCGATAAAGCGTGTACCAACCCATGTTTTACTATCATACCCTTGTCTACTTGCCACATGTGGTAACCCCTTGTGCCTATAAAAGGAGGCCCAAGGGCAACGAGGGAGGGTTCAGCTGGTTCGATCCAAATTGCTTAGTTCATCACCATACGAAACCACACTTAGGCTAGGTCTTGTCGCCCCATTGCTCCCTAGCAAGAACACAAGATAATCCACAAAGCAGCAGAGGGAGTATTACCGAGAGCCTGCTGGGTAACCGCCATGTGCATCGCCGATCCGCTTTGTGCAACCATCCAACCACACAAGGACCCAGGTCCCGGTGCTCGTGGGGCACGATCAGTTCTCCGACATCTTTTGGCGCGCTGTAGGCATCGAGGCTGTGTGAACCCGATCCGCGTCGACAGCAACTCCATCGACATCTTCACGACATGGCGCCGAAGAAGAAGCCTTCGGCAGCGAGCCGTCTGCTGTTGAACCCACTCACCACCAGAGCCGTGGTGGGGGAAACGCCAAGAGGGACCGCGTTGCCGAGAGAGCCCACGATGCTACCAGGTCAAGGACAACGAGCGCGCGCCGGCGTCCACCTGCAACCGCCCATCGTGGAGGCGCGATGATAGCGCCACGATATCATGCACCATACGCCATTGGATCAAGGCCAGCCGAGGATCCCGAGGCCCTCGAGACCCACATGCACCTCAAGATGCCGGCACGGTGAGTACGGCCGCCATGGATTCTGCTCCTCCTAACTTGGTTAGGAGTCCGAGCACATCTCGCTTCGCCCGCACGCTAAGCCGCCAACCACACCAGCGAAGCCTTGGCAAGAGCTCAATTATTCCTAGATTACCTCCAACAGCCGATAAGGTCGACGATGGAGGGCCACAATTCAGAGTCTCATCGGCTTTCGCCAACGCAACGCCCCGCGGCAATCCAGCGCTGCCAGCCACGGCGGGCGACAAGGCGCGAGCCGATGGCGACGAGACTTGTGGGGTGCACCCATCAGACACTCCTTCCGAAGGCCAAGATCGCCGACTCGCCGGATCCACCTCGATAGCGATTTCCACAAGGCCGCCGGATCCGGCGAGCCTGCTGCGACTCAACGCCAAGTTCTTCGAACGATAAGAAGAGGACGCCAACCCGTGACGAAGCCAAGAGAAGCGCGCCGCCAACCGACCAATGCGCCGCCCACTGCCGACATGCATGCGCTGGGAACCAGCGACTTGCCGACGCTGTGGGTTGCCCCGCTCACTGTGAGTTGCGGCAAGTCCGTGCCCCGACAAGAAAAACTTCAAACCAGACGTGCTGGAGAAGTACGACGGCAGACACACCCATTGAGTTCTCAAAGATCTACACCATCGCTGTGCAAGCTGCGGGGACGACGACAAGATCCTCGCCACACTTCCCCTTGGTGCCTGCCAAACGCCGATCTTGGCTCATGCACTTGCCGGATGGCTCTATTTCTTCAGCAGATTTGTGCCACCGCTTGTTGGCGCCTTCACAGCGCCACAAGCCTCATGGCTGGAGAGTGATCTCCACCTGCTCGCCTGCAGGGGGAGTCTCGCAAATTCATCCGTGAGATTCGCCGAGTGCACTACAACATCCTGCACGCCCACCTCAAGAAAGGAGTGATGCATGCTCCATCGTAATGTACGCAATCGTAGGATGAGGGAGGAGATGGCGATGTGCAAAGTGAAAGACGCCACCAGCTCTACGCCCGGCCGCATAAGTGTGCACGCTACCAAGAAGGAAGAAGACTCCCAGAGAGAATGTGGGGCAGAGTCTCGATTGAGGGGATCGCCTGAAGGAATAGCCGCGGCGGAGCAACAGGAGGAAGAAAAGCCAAGAAGTACTAGTTGTCGAAAGTCCCGTAAGGATGGTACCGCCAACAAAGCTAAGGTCGGTGGCTCCGCAAGGAGGTTGCCGCTGACGCTGACTTCATTGTTGTGGCGGCCACAAGCTCGGGTGCTCCAACAAGCAAGATCAGAAATCCACCGCACTAAGGGCCACGATCTCCGAGCTGCAAGAAAGTCGAGCAGCTTGTTGAGCTACGAGAGCTGAATACGAGGCGAGACAAGGAGAAAGCCCAAGAAGGTGCAAAAAGCAAGTAAGAAGAGACCCGTCAGGACGCCAAGGTACAAGGCCGCAAGGAGACAGACCCCCTTGGCCATAAAGGAAGAAGACGAAGATGAAGATGACGAAGACGATGAGGACGATGAAACCGATGAGCAGGAGTTTCAAAGCCAACGGAGGTCCTTGTAAGGCCATCGATACTCGTGACCGCCAACTCAAGCAATGGATGTGAGGTCAAGCAGTAACCATCCCTAGAGTCACGCGAAACTCAAGTGGTCCAGACGCCTATCATCTTTGACATTGAGGATCACCCCGACGATCATCGCGCGGCCGTGTTTGCCGATGTTGGTCTCACCAACCATCCGCAACCTCAAGGTCACAAAGAAGGTTGACGGCGGGCCGCCTGAATTTGATCTCCTCTACAAAGGCTCCGTAAACTTCAAATCCTCGACAACAGCTCAAGAAACAACATGATACTCTTCCAAAGATCGAGCCTCTATTAAATGAGCACCTTCTAGGACTTCTTCAATAGTGCTCGCCGATACCCGCCTACAACCCAACTCGGGTTGCAATAGCGGTGGCCTCCATCTCTGCCCAAGATGTCTTGACACGGAAAGAGCCATCCGCAGACACTCTATGCACGCCGACCTCTTCATAGCGCCGATATGCGGCACATCATCAAGGAATCGCTGCACTAAGCCAAATAACTATTCGCCTCGGTCCTTCCCGCCAAAGATGATCCACAACAGATCTCATGGCAAGCCCGACAACCTATGGAGCTCGCCTACTAGGCCATTTGTTCATTTAACAAGAGCTTAACGACTCGAACATTGAATCGCGAATGTAACAGCTTTTCCACTTCGTGATCTTTTGATCTTTGAAAACTCGGTCGCATCGCTGAAGATCACGCCAAATCCAAGTATGCGTCTCAACTCCATAATTGATCCACCGTGCATATTTAGGATCTCCGAACTTCGCCCACAACAAAAAGGGCTTCCCAGCCACAATATCTCCGCTTGACGAGTTCCTCCTTCGCCACTGATTATAGAGCGGGCTTCCTTGGCTGCTACCATGGCTTTCCGTGTTCTGCCATCTTCGCTATTTTCCTTTTCAAGAAGCTCATAACGATCAGCGACATCTTTCAACTCAACAGCCATCTTGGCTATCTTCTTTGCTCGGCAATGCGCAGCCTGTTCGGGTTTAGTTTTCGATCGCCTCTAGGGCGGCCGCATCACTCTTCCCGGCTTGTTCCTTGGTGGGGCAAGTTCCGCTCAAGGGTCTCAACGGCGCAGCTCCATCTGCAATACAACATATTATTGATACTAGCATCATGCTCCTCTTAATATGTGTTGATCAATCAAGAAATACATACCTGTGGCTCATCAAGCCGCTTTGTTTACAAGAACGATGTCGCATCTATCGATCAAATTGCCGCTCAGCTTCGCAAACTCACCATCCGCTAGCCACCGGACCTTCAAATTACCGCAGACGTGAAAGCAGCACCGGTTATTACCGACTATGATCCTCTATTTTTCTTCCTTTTTCGACAGCAACCAGAGTCTCAGAGCTACTATTCCGCATAGGGCACACTTAGCGTAGCGGTAATCAAAAAATATATATTACTTTGCATACCTCAAAGCCTCTCAAAGGCTCATAAAAGCTTCATGCAACCCGCCATGGATTTAAATCTTCTCAACAACCATACCCATTAGCATACGACGCGCTTCGAGATAGCCGCTTGCTCCAGTGAGATTCATCACAGGTGTCGTCGTCGTGCACCGGACAGTCCTTGACTCTTTCTATTGCTCTCCTTAGGAGCTGAATACTGGACTTCGGGTATTTAAGGGTTACCTTCGCCTTGGCATGATCAGAGAAATCCTCCGTGACGACACCTCAGGTTCGTCCGCTTCACGAGGTGAGGAGGCACGAGGAGGCGTTTCGCTCTCCATCATCTCCTGAAGAAGATCCTCAAGACGAACTCTGTTGAGAAGGGCTACAATCCGAACTACAAGACATATGTCCCAAGTTATTGTTCTCTCAAATGAAGCAGGTATAGTTACTATAGTACTTTTGCTCACTTACAGCTCGGTGGTGGGCTGGTCTCATGGTACTGTGGTGGTAAGGATGCCGTCCGGCCGAGGGCCCCCTGACAAAGGTTCCTTCCTCGCTTGAAAATCATTGTTTCCAAGTCTTCAGAGGCGGCCCTCTTCCTTCCTTGGGGAGAGGGAATTCAGATTCTTCTCCCGGTTATCCTCCTTCATGAGGCACTAATTCCCCGCTTTGGGTGAATAATGAGTGAGGCTCACCTTCGCTTCTTTGTTCCTCCGCTTATCTTCCCCGATGGCGCTTGATAAGGCGCAAGCTCAAGCATCCCGGCTAGTACAGATCCGTGAGCTTCGAAGGGGGGCCGAGCACTGATCATCTTCGCCTTTTTTATCCAAATCCGTCAAAAGGCTAATTTTTCGTAATGATGTTGTGATAAATTAAAAGACAACATGTTCGGCCGCTGAATTACTTACTTGGGTGTCTCGGATCGATTGCAGCTGCACCCACATCCCCTGGTGGTGTCTGACACTTCATTTGTGATCCAAGAACAATCCATACATCTCTTTGAGCATCGCGCCAAAGAATTGTTGAATAGTTCACGATCCTTCCCAAGTTGAACTCCCACATACGGAGAGGTCGACATTGGCATGGCAGGACCATGAACTAGCATGACTTGCATTTGTAGGATCAAAGTATGTCTAGAGGGGGGGTGATTAGACTACTTGACCAAATAAAACTTATCCTTTTCCCAATTTTAGTCTTTGGCAGATTTTAGCTATCTTAGCACAAGTCAAGCAATCTTAACACAATTCAAGCAAGCATGCAAAGAGTATATGAGCAAAGGAAAGTAAAGCATGCAACTTGCAAGAATGTAAAGGAAGGGTTTGGAGAATTCAAACGCAATTGGAGACACGGATGTTTTTGTCGTGGTTCCGATAGGTGGTGCTATCGACATCCACGTTGATGGAGACTTAAACCCACAAAGGGTAACGGTTATGCTGAGTCCACGGAGGGCTCCACCCACTAAGGGTCCACGAAGAAGCAACCTTGTCTATCCCACCATGGTCGCCACCCACGAAGGACTTGCCTCACTAGCGTAGATCTTCACGAAGTAGGCGATCTCCTTGCCCTTACAAACTCCTTGGTTCAACTCCACAATCTTGTCGAGGCTCCCAAGTGACACCTAGCCAATCTAGGAGACACCACTCTCCAAGAAGTAACAAATGGTGTGTTGATGATGAACTCCTTGCTCTTGTGCTTCAAATGATAGTTCTCCCCAACACTCAACTCTCTCTCACGGATTTGGATTTGGTGGAAAGAAGATTTGAGTGGAAAGCAACTTGGGAAAGGCTAGAGATCAAGATTCATATGGTAGGAATGGAATATCTTGGCCTCAACACAAGGGTAGGTGGTTCTCTCTAAAATGTGTATTGAAGTGTAGGTTCGTTCGATGGCTCTCTCCACTAATGAAGAGTGGGTGGAGGGTATATAGCCTCCACACAAAATCTAACTGCTACACACAACTTGCAAAACTCGATGGGACCGAATTGTTAAACTCGGCTCGAACTGATTCAGCAAATCTAGTGACCAAGTAGGATTTTCGTGGACTCGACATGCAACTCGGTAGGACCGATATGGTTAGGGTTAGGGCATAACGTAATCTCGGTGAGACCGACACAAAACTCGGTGGGACCGATTTTGGTAATAAACTAACCAGAGAGTTGGTCGTAAACTCTTGGGACCGGTTCGCCATTTCGTGGGACCGAAATGTTACGAAAAGGAAACAGAGTTTACATTGCAATCTCGATGGGACCGACGCTCATCTCGGTGGGACCAAACGTTACGTAAGGGAAACAAAGAGATTATAATCCCATCTTGGTGAGACCAAGATCCCTATGGTGAGACCGATTTGCCTAGGGTTTGTGGCAGTGGCTATGACATCCTAACTCGTGGCCTTTGGATAGAAAGAATCAAGTGGGGCTGAGTTTGACTTTAGGTTTAGGTCATATGTGGATGTGAGAAAGTAATTGAGGGTTTTGGAGCATATCACTAAGCACTTTGAAGCAAGAACTTCATTAAGCAACACCTCATCCCTCCTTGATAGTATTGGCTTTTCCTATAGACTCAATGTGATCTTGGATCACTAAAATATAAAATGTAGAGTCTTGAGCTTTGAGCTTGAGCCAACTTTTATCCTTAGTATTTTGAGGGGTCCACTTTTCTCATCCATGCCATGCCATTCATTGAGCTTTTCCTGAAATATTTATCTTAGAATAATGTTAGCTCAATGAGCTATATGTTGTTAGGAATTACCAAACCACCTAGGATAGTTGTACTTTCAACATCAAAGCTTCGACAAATGATAATAAGAGTGAAAAACATTGTCGCTTTGAGAAGTATGTGATAAGCAAGAGCTCCCCTAAATTTGTGCATAGTTTAAGATTTGCTTTGGACTGCAAATGCACAAAGAGTTAGGCTCATGGGTTACTCTTCCATGTCACATACATCTTGGTGGAGCGCCAAATGATAATAATAGAATACATGCACTCATCACCAAGCAAAGTGAATGATCATATAGAGATAAAAGGATAATGTCATCCAACAAACATTAATGTAGCATATGACCAAACACATGATCACCCAAGTATCACATGCATGTAAAGTATCTCAATCAAGCAAATAAAGTTCAACCACCAAAGCAAGAGAGAATAAAGATCAACGCCTCTCTCGAAGCCTATGATCTATACATTCCCCTTTGGCAACAAGTTACCAAAAGTTCATAGAAAATGCATAGCACTAAATCGCCTCTCAGCTTGATCTTCGTGTGGTGGTGTAGATGTAACGCCAAGGACGAAGGCATCGAGATGTGGATGGAGCTGGTGGAGTAGGTGCTGGAGCTGGTGGCGCCAAGCTCGAGTCTGGTGCAGTATGATGTGGCTCGTGTCTGCCATCGCAATCGTGAGCTGACCTCCGAGCTCTAGGCACTCTAGCAAATGCCTTAGTGGTTGTCTTGCCCTTCCTCTCCGTGATATCATCCCCGAAGTTGCTCAACAACAAACTGATCTCGCCACTTACCTTCACATCCATGTCATAGAACTTCGCTCCATGATCCTCTCCAGTGCTCTCCTGGTTTTGAGTCAAGGTGTCCAGCCCTTCTCAATCCTCGTGAGTGGATGCAATCAAGCAGCCAAGTTGATCCTATTTGCTCTTCAAGAAGTACTGAGATGCCTCTTCCATTGTTGGCATCTTGGTAGCCTTCTCAGCCCTTGCCTTCTCCTTCTTCGCTTGTGCTTGCACGTAAGATGGTTCATCTTCATTCATAACCACTTGGTTGTCCTCAAAGTCTGGATAGATAGGCATGTGCTCCTTGTCCAACAAGTATGTGCCAAAGCCCATCTTGGAGTTAATCAGCTTCCGGATCTGTGGGGCATACTCACAACTTCTCTTCCGTCATAAAGCCTGTCCTCTTGATAGTTTCAATTATAAGACTCATGACCTTGAACTTTGTGGCACATCAAATAAGTGCAGCAGATTTATTGCATGGCCTCCGATCATGTTGTGATCACCGACTTGGGCAAGAGAGTGTGCCTCGAGATCCAGCTTAATGGTTGGCAGTCCCGATGGGTAATGTATCGATCCAAACTTGTGTGATTCTATAGTAGCATCTGGATCTCCTTGTACATATGTGCCATAGTGTTGTGATCCATCTTCTTCTTGGCATAGACATCCAAGTCATCCTCTTCCTCCTTAGGTGCATTGATCATATTAGCCCATTCTTCAATTGATGATTGGTACCTAGTACCTTCTGCACATCCATACTATCCTCGCCATCTAGATAGAAGTGTGTTGTGGAGTAGAATTGCATTATTAGCTCATCATTCCATTTTGTGAGCTTTCGCCCAACAAAGTCTGCCACTCCACAAGCACTAAAGCTGTCATACACACCAGTGATAGTGTTCTTCATTCTCCTTGATGTATTCCCACCCATCTCATGTCACACATTATTGGCTTCTTGTCCAAAGCAGAATTGTCTCATAGAAGTCCTGTTGTTCCTTTGTGTGAACCTGTAGTCTAGAACAGTTCTCCTTCGGTGGCATATGGATCTCGACTCTCTCCATAGCCTCAATCATGAGTCCTTCCCGATCTTCATGTTCTCAGCCATGTGATGGGCATCATTATGATCTGGAATTTTAGGCTTCAATTTTCTCAAAACATGTGACTCATCATCTTCTTCTTCAAGAATAGCCAGCAATCGGGCCTTGTTCTTCTCAAAGCAATTGAATGTTCCTAGTACTCCTCTTGGGTGCAGTCTTGGGTTTGGAGGCAGCCTTGGTGCTACTTTGGGCTTTGATGAAGCAGCCCCGACCTAATGGCATCACCCATAAGCTTCGAGCTTTGGGTGTCAGCAAGATCCTCTTCTTCTTCCTCTTCCATCATGGAAGGCTTTCCAATTACTCCGCCATGGTCTTCTTGACCCTTTCCTTCCTCTTCTTCCTTCTATAGCAGCCTCTTTGGGTTCAGCTTCCAAAGATGCTTGAGGAGGCTCTGCTTTAGACATGGGCTGTCTTCCTGCTGGCCTTTTGGTCTTCAGACCGCTTATTTGCTGCAATGAGCCATATTCTTTCTTGAGTACCTTCTTCTTGAAGTGGCCTCATCCTCAACAGCCACATAGTCTTCATCCTCGATTCTGAGGTTCTCTTCTTTCGGCCCCGTGGCAGCTTTGGGTAGGTTGCTTGGGTGCTCCCCGCTGCCTCATCGTAGCTGCTAGAGGGACTAGTGTCCGCACTCATGTGAACCTGCTCCTCTTCCATGTTCGCTGTCACTTTGATCGACATATTGCAAACACCGACAATGCACTCGTGAGTAGATATAGATGAGATAGAGTGGATGAGCATCACAAAATACGAGGTTTTTGCAAAAGAATGAGTCAAAACTTGGTTTTAGTTTTCCACGTGAAAGCATTTCTGGATCTACCGATTTGTAAACTCGTGATACCAAGCAGCTTTTGGAACATAAACTAGTGAACTCTGGTCGACTAAGTCACAGCCTCGGTGGCACCGAGACTGCTAGGGTTTCACAAAGTCCTGAACTCGGTCACACTGATTTATAATTCTCGGTCGATCGAGAATTACATGTGCAATGGACTTAGCTAATCGGTGGTACCGAAGTTCTACAACTCGTTGGTCCGAGATGGTTTCGCGAAACCACCCTAAATTTTCAATTCATCTCTAATCTACGGAGTGTTTTGACCGGATAAGATAGTTTCAATCGTGGCAAGATTCATGGCAAACACAATGTGCTAGGAATCGATAGGATAGTATAGTGATCGAAGTTCATACCCTAGTTCGCGATGAACTCGCTACGGCGATAAACGGCGGGATGATTCCTGTTGACGGCGGCGAGACCAGCGCAGGAGGCAGCCGGCAACGAGGAGGACGATCCGAGACCCCGGAGGCGAGCGGCTGAGCGCGGGTGAAAGAGTTCGAGAAAATTTCCAAAATTTTGCCCATGGGTATATATAGTTCGACTGCCGGTGGACTGAGGAACAACACGGTGGCACTGAGATGCATAATCGCAAGCAAGCATAAAGAACTCGGTGTGACCGAAAAGTTCAAATCAGTTGCACCGAGATTGAAAACCTACATCGATTTAGTGATCTCTGTGATGACCGAAATGGATGAATCGGTCGATCAAACACACAAAGAAGTTTTGGAAGTTTAAGTCTATGACTTAATTGGGACTCGAGTGCTCCTCACACAGAGTGGTTCAATCTAACTTGATCAAATTTTGTGATGTAGCATGAATAGAGTTTGAGACGAGAAAAGAATAGATAGCTAGAGAAGGTTCTTAGACATTCTTGTCCATCCATTTGGCAAAAGAAAACAATCAATCAAAACAACAAGTGGATGTCCTTGAATGAGTAAAATATGCAACCAACATGCTCACACAATAAAATGGCAAATGAAATATGTGGTGAAGCATGCACAACCAATTCTAGCATCTATCATAATTGGCGATGACTAGGTCATCTATATATGAGTATATTGATTTAGGAGTCAAATGAGAACATTTGATCATAGGTCATACTCATAGTTTAAGCTCAAGTAAGTTACCACTTTACATAATGCATTGTTGTGTTCACACCATTAGAGTTGCTTTGACTCAATTCTTAGAGTAAATCTCCCCTAGATGTGAGATCCCCCCTTAGAGGGATGAACTAACCTTGGGTTTTGTCAATGATGACTTCATGTAGGTGTTGAAGATGTGGATGCTCAATGTTGATGTAGATCATTTGGAGCAATCCTTTGGAGTGAGTTGCACTTTCAATACCTACACGGGTTAGTCCTGTTGGAAATATGCCCTAGAGGCAATAATAAATTAGTTATTATTATATTTCCTTGTTCATGATAATCGCTTATTATCCATGCTATAATTGTATTGATAGGAAACTCAGATACATGTGTGGGTACATAAACAACACCATGTCCCTAGTAAGCCTCTAGTTGACTAGCTCGTTGATCAATAGATGGTTACGGTTTCCTGACCATGGACATTGGATGTCGTTGATAACGGATCACATCATTTGGAGAATGATGTGATGGACAAGACCCAATCCTAAGCCTAGCACAAAGATCGTAGTTCAGATGCTAAAGCTTTTCTAATGTCAAGTATCATTTCCTTAGACCATGAGATTGTGCAACTCCGGATACCGAGGAATGCTTTGGTGTACCAAACGTCACAACGAATCGGGTGGCTATAAAGGTTCATTACAGTATCTCCGAAAGTATTCATGGGTTGGCACGAATCGAGATCGGATTTGTCACCCTGTTGACGGAGAGGTATCTCTGCCCACTCTGTAGGACATCATCATAATGTGCACAATGTGACCAAGGGGTTGATCATGGGATGATGTGTTACGGAACGAGTAAAGAGACTTGCCGGTAACGAGATTGAAAAAGGTATCGGGATACCGACGATCGAATCTCGGCAAGTACAATACCGCTAGACAAAGGGAATTGAATACGGATTGATTGAATCCTCGACATCGTGGTTCATCCGATGAGATCATCGTGGAACATGTGGGAGCCAACATGGGTATCCAGATCCCGCTGTTGGTTATTGACCGGAGAACATCTCGGCCATGTTCAGATGGTTCCCAACCCGTAGGGTCTACACACTTAAGGTTCATGACGCTAGGTTATAAAGGAAGTTTGTATGTGGTTACCGAATGTTGTTCGAGTCCCGGATGAGATCCCTGGACGTCACGAGGAGTTCCGGAATGGTCCGGAGGTAAAGATTTATATATGGAAGTCCTGTTTTGTCACCGAAAAGTTTCGGTTTTTCCCAGACGCACGGGACCACCGGGAGGGTCCCGGGTCCACCAAGTGGGGCCACCAACCCTGAAGGCTGCATGGGCCAAGTGTGGAGGGGACCAGCCCTAGGGGCTGGGGCGCCCAACCAAGGCCCAAGGCATGGGAAGAGGGGAGGGCAAACCCTAGATCCAGATGGGCCTTAAGGTCCACCTAGTGGGCGCCTCTCTCCCCTTGGCCGCCCCCTTAGATGGGATCTAGGGCTGGCCGCACCCCTTGGGGTGGAACACTAAAGGGGCGCAGCCCCTTCCCTATATATACTTGAGGTTTTGGGGCTGCCAACACATGAGAACTTCTCCCTTGGCGCAGCCCTACCTCTCTCCTTCTCCTCTCTCAAGGTGCTTGGCGAAGCCCTGCAGATTGCCACGCCCTCCACCACCACCACGCCATTGTGCTGCTGCTGGATGGAGTCTTCTCAACCTCTCCTCTCTCCTTGCTGGATCAAGGCGGAGACGCCACCGGCTGTACATGTGTTGAACGCGGAGGTGCCGTCTGCTCGGCACTAGGATCTCCGGTGATTTGGATCACGACGAGTACGACTCCTTCAACCCCGTTCTCTTGAACGCTTCCGCTTAGCGATCTACAAGGGTATGTAGATGCACTCTCCTTCCCTCGTTGCTAGTTTCTCCATAGATAGATCTTGGTGACACGAGGAAAATTTTGAATTTCTGCACGCTCCCCAACAAGGGCATCATGAGCTAGGTCTATTGCGTAGATTCTTTGCACGAGTAGAACACAAAGTAGTTGTGGGCGTTGATGATGTTCAATATGCTTACCGTTACTAGTCCAATCTTGTTTCGACGGTATTGGGATGAAGCTGCCTGGACCGACCTTACACGCATTTCCACGTGAGATGTGTTCCACTGAATCGACATGCACTTGGTGCATAAGGTGGCTAGCGGTGCCGCCTCCCACTTTAGTTGGATCGATTCGATGAAAAGGGTCCTTATGAAGGGTAAATAGCAATTGACATATCACGCTGTGGTTTTATGTAGGTAAGAAACGTTTTGCTAGAAACCCATAGCAGCCATCAGAAACATGCAAACAACAATTAGAGGACTTCTAACTTGTTTTTGCAGGTATGCTATGTGATGATATGGCCAAGAAGAATGTGATGAATGATATGTGATGTATGAGATTGATCATGTTCTTGTAATAGGATTCACGACTTGCATGTCGATGAGTATGACAACCGCGGAGCCATAGGAGTTGTCTTTATTTATTGTATGACCTGCGTGTCATTAAACAACGCCATGTAATTACTTTACTTTATTGCTAACCGTAGCCATAGTAGTAGAAGTAATAGTTGGCTAGACAACTTCATGAAGACACGATGATGGAGATCATGATGATGGAGATCATGGTGTCATGCCGGTGACGATGATGATCATGGAGCCCCAAGATGGAGATCAATGGAGCTATATGATATTGGCCATATCATGTCACTACTATATAATTGCATGTGATGTTTATTATGTTTATGCATCTTGTTTACTTAGAACGATGGTAGTAAATAAGATGATCCTTACAACAATTTCAAGAAGTGTTCTCCCTAACTGTGCACCGCTGCTAAAGTTCGTCGCTTCTAAGCACCACGTGATGATCGGGTGTGATGGATTCTTACGCTCACATACAACGGTGTAAGACAGATTTACACACGCCAAACACTTAGGGTTCACTTGACGAGCCTAGCATGTACATACATGGCCTCGAACACGAGACCGAAAGGTCGAGCATGAGTCGATGGTAGATACGATCAACATGAAGATGTTCACCGATGATGACTAGTCCGTCTCACGTGATGATCGGACACGCCTAGTTGACTCGGATCATGTAATCACTTAGATGACTAGAGGGATGTCTATTCGAGTGGAGTTCATAAGATGAACTTAATTATCCTGAACATAGTCAAAACCATTTGCAAATTATGTCATAGCTCACGCTTTAGTTCCACTGCTTAGATATGTTCCTAGAGAAAATATAGTTGAAAGTTGACAGAGCAATAATGCGTCAAGAGAAAGCTTATGTCCTTAATGCACCGCCGTGTGCTGACCTCTAACGTGGTCTCGTGGATGTTGCTAACATCCGACACACACATTTTGATGACTATGTGATAGTTCGCAATGTTAAACGGTTTAGAATTGAGGCACCAAAGACGCTTTTGAAACGCCACGAACATGTGAGATGTTCCGAGGGCTGAAATTGGGATTTCAGGCTCGTGCTCACGTCAAGAGGTATGAGACCTTCGACGAGTTTTCTAGCCTAGAAACTAAGGGAGAAAAGCTCAATCGTTGAGCTTGGGCTCATATTGTCCGAGTGCAACAATCACTTGAATCGAGGGAGTTGATCTTCCGTGATGAGATAGTGATGTTTCTCCAAAGTCATTTCCACCAAGCTGTTAGAGCTTCGTGATGAACTATAACATATCAGGGATAGATACGATGATCCTTGAGGTATCGCGATGTTTGACACCGCGAAAGTAGAAATCAAGAAGGAGCATCAATTTTTGATGGTTGGTAAAACCACTAGTTTCAAGAAGGGCAAGGGCAACAAGGGATACTTCATGAAATGGCAAAACAGTTGCTGCTCTAGTGAAGAAACCCAAGGTTGAACCCAAACCCGAGACTAAGTGCTTCTGTAATGAGAGGAACGGACACAGAAGCGAACCACCCTAGATACTTGGTAGATGAGAAGGCTGGCAAGGTCGATAGAAGTATATTGATATACAAAGTTATTGTGTACTTTACTACTACTCCCTAGTAGCACCAAGTATTAGATACCGGTTTGGTTGCTAAGTGTTAGTAACTCAAATAAATGAGCTACGAATAAACGGAGACTAGCTAAAGGTGAGTCGACGATATGTGTTGGAAGTGTTTCCAAGTTTGATTTGATCAAACATCGCACGCCTCCCTCTACCATCAAGATTAGTATTAAACCAGAATAATTGTCATTTGGTGTTTATGCTGAGCATAGACATGATTGATTATGTCTATCGCAATGCGGTTATTCATTTAAGGAGAATAATGGTTACTCTATTTATTTGAATAACACCTTCAATGGTCTTGCACCTAAAGAATGGTTTATTGAATCTCGATCGTAGTGATACACATTTTCATGCCAAAATATATAAGATAGTAATGATAGTACCACTTACTTGTGGCAATCGCCATGTAAGTCATATTGGTATAAACGCATGAAGAAGCTCCATGTTGATGGATCTTTGACTCACTCATTTTGAAAAGTTTGAGACATGCAAACCATGTCTATTGGTGTATACGCATGAAGAAACTCCATGCAGATGGATCGTTTGGACTCACTTGATTTTGAATCACTTGAGATATGCAAATCATACCACATGGGCAAGATGAATAAAAGCCTCGTTTTTTCAATAAGATGGAACAAGATAGCAACTTGTTGAAGTAACACATTTTGATGTGTGCAGTCCAATGAGTGCTGAGGCATGCAGTGAATATCATTATGTTCTTACTTCACAGATGATTTGAGTAGATACTGAGTATATTTACTTAATGAAACACAAGTCCTAATTATTGAATGGTTCAAGTAATTTCAGAGTGAAGTTAAAGATCATCGTGATAAGAGGATAAAATGTCTATGATATGATCATAAAGATGAGTATCTGAGTTACGAGTTTTGGCACGCAATTAAGACATTGTGGAAATTGTTTCACAATTAATACCGCCTGGAACACCATAGTGTGATGGTGTGTCCGAACATCATAGTTGCACCCTATTGGATATGATGCATACCATGATGTCTCTTATCGAATTACCACTATCGCTCATGGGTTAGGCATTAGAGACAAGCACCTTCACTTTAATAGGGCACCACATAATTCCGCTGAGATGACACCGTGAGAAATATGGTTTAGAGAAACCTAAGATGTCGCTTGAAAGTTTGGGGCTGCGACGCTTATGTGAAAAAGTTTCATCGTGATAAGCTCGAACCCAAAACGGATAAATACATCTTCATAGGATACCCAAAATGGTTGGGTATACCTCCTATCTCAGATCCGAAGCAAAAGTAATTGTTTCTAGAACGGGTCCTTCTCGAGGAAAAGTTTCTCTCGAAAGAATTGAGGGAGGATGGTGGAGACTTGATGAGGTTATTGAACCGCCACTTCAACCAAGTGGTAGCAGGTACAGAAGTTGTTCCGTGGCGCCTACACCAATTGAAGTAGAAGCTATGATAGTGATCATAAAGTTTTGGATCAAGTCACTACTGCACTCGTAAGGGGACAAGGATGCGCATTACTTCAGAGTGATACAAGAATCTGTCTTGAAGTTCATGTTGCTAGACAACAATGAACCCACGAGCTATGGGGAAGCGATGGTGGGCCCATATTCACAAATGGTTAGAAGCCATGAAATCCGAGATAGGATCCATGTATCGTAACAAAGCATGAACTTTGGTGGACTTGCCTCATGATCGGCAAGCCATTGAGATAAATGGATCTTTAAGAAGAAGATGGACGTGGACGGTAATGTCACCGCTCTATGAAGCTCTACTTGTATGCGAAGAGTTTTTTTTCACAAGTTCAAGGAGTTGACTACATGCTTGCAGATTAAGGTAGGGGTACCTAGTACCTCGAACCTGCACGGGCAACAAGTAGCTGGCCCCAAGGCAAGCCTTGCCGCAAGGCCCGCCAAAGACCTCTCTGCCCTTCGAAAACAAGACTCCAAGAGGGGCTTGCCGAGAGCCATTCAAGAACAAAGTAATAAGACCCCGCAAGAGGAGCTTGCGGAAGGCCACTCAGTATGCCAAGGAATAAGGCCCCGCAAGAGGAGCTTGCCGAAGGCTTGGCTACGCTGAACCCCTGCGCTTATTAAGGTTCCTACCGCAAGGCGCTTGTCAAGCGGGCTACTCTCTTCATCTCCGCCTAGCTCACCTGCCAACGTGTCACCACGGGCTCTCCCATGTACGCTGTCGACGGGCTGTGCAGCCAGCGGGAGTAGCGACAAGCAGCATACGATAAGCTACCATCGTGGCAAACGGAGGCGCGACTTGACGGTCCCTCGTTAATCGTTTCGGGCGATCGAGACGGGCATTGATGACTCTTGTCCCTTGCCGCCGAAAGTTAGGTATAGATTACTGTACAATCGTATAAAGCGTGTACCAACCCATGTTTTTACTATCATACCCTTGTCTACTTGCCACATAGGTAACCCCTTGTGCCTATAAAAGGAGGCCCAAGGGCAACGAGGGAGGGTTCAGCTGCAGTTCGATCCAAATGAAGCTTAGTTCATCACCTTCATAATGAAACCACACTTAGGCTAGGTCTTGTCGCCCCATTGCTCCCTAGCAAGAACACAAGATAATCCACAAAGCAGCAGAGGAGTATTATCTCCCCGAGAGCTCAAGCTGGGTAACCGCCGTGTGCATCGCCGATCCGCTTTTTCAGCAATCTCCGCCCAACCACAAGGACCCAGGTCCCAGAGGTGCTCGTGGGGCACGATCGCCTCCCCGACATCTTTGGCGCTGTAGGGGGGGCATCGAGGCTGTGTGAACCCGATCCGGCGGTCGACGAGCAACTCCATCGACATCTTCGCCGACATGGCGCCAAGAAGAAGCCTTCGGCAGCAAATGAGCCGTCTGTTGAACCCACCACCACCAGAGCCGCCGTGGTGGGGAAACGCTGGCGAGGGACCGCGTCACGAGAGAGCCCACGATGCTACCAGGTCCAAGGACAACGCAGCGCTGGCGTCAAGGTCCGACCTGCACCGCTGCCCATCGCAGGAGGCGCGATGTATAGCGCCACGATATCATGCGGCACCATACGCCATTGGATCAAGGCTAAGCCGAGGATCCCGAGGCCCTCGAGACCCACATGCACCTCAAAGATGCCGGTACGAGTGGAGTACGGTCGCTTATGGGATTCTGCTCCTCCTAACTTGGTTAGGAGTCCGAGCACATCTCGCTTCTTCGCCCGCACGCCGCTAAGCCGCCAACCACACCAGCGAAGCCTTGGCAAGAGCTCACTTATTCCTAGATTACCCTCCAACAGCCGATAAGGTCGACGAATGGAGGGCCACACCAGTCTCATCGCTTCGCTTAACGCAACGCCCCGCTGCAACCGAAGCGCCAGCAGCCACGGCGGGGCGACAAGGCGCGAGCCGATGGCGATTTAGACTTGTGGGGTGCACCCATCAGACACTCCCTTCCCGGAAGGCTAAGATCGCCGACTCACCGGATCCACTCGACAAATGATTTCCACGGCGCCGCCGGATCCGGGCGAGCTCGCCGCGACCAACGCCAAGTTCTTCGAACGACAAGAAGAGGACGCCGAACCCAGACGAGCGCCAAGAGAAGCGCCGCATTAACCGACCAATGCGCCGGGCCCACTGTCGATATGCATGCGCCAGGGGAACCAGCGACTTGTCAGACGCGGTGGGTTGCCCCTGCTCACTCGTGAGTTGCGCAAGTCCGTGCCCCGACAAGAAAAACTTCAAACCAGACGCGTCGGAGAAGTACGACGGCAGGACACACCCATTGAGTTCCTCAAAGATCTACACCATCGCTGTGCAAGCCGCGGGGACGAGACGACAAGATCCTCGCCAACTACTTCCCTTGGTGCTCAAGCCAAACGCCGATCTTGGCTCATGCACTTGCCGGATGGCTCTATTTCTTCTTGGGCAGATTTGTGCCACTAGCTTGTTGGCGCCCACAAAGCGCCACAAGCCTCATGGCTGTGAGAGTGATCTCCACCTGCTCGCCTGTATGAGGGGGAGTCTCACAAGAAATTCATCCAGAGATTCAATGAGTGCACTACAACATCCCACACGCCCACCCGCAGCAGAAGGATCAGTGCGTGCTCCATCGTAATGTACGCAATCGTAGGATGAGGGAGGAGATGGCGATGTGCAAAGTGAAAGACGCCACGAGCTCTACGCCTGCCGACAAGTGTGCGCGCTACCAAGAAGGAAGAAGACTCCTGTGAGAGAATGTGGGGCAGAGTCTCGACAAGAGGGATCGCCTGAAGGAATAGCCGGCAAGGAGCAACAGAGGAAGAAAAGCCAAGAAGTACTAGTTGTCGAGCAGTCCGTAAGGATGGTACCGCCAACAAAGCTAAGGTCGGTGGCTCCGCAAGGAGGTTGCCGCTGACGCTGACCGCCAAGCTGTGGCGGCCGGCAAGCCCGGGCGGCTCCAACAAGCAAGATCAGAAATCCACCGCACTAAGGGCCACGATCTCCGTGAGCTGCAAGAAAGTCGAGCAGCTTGTTGAGCTACGTGAGAGCTGAATACGAGCGGCGTAGACAAGGAGAAAGCCCAAGAAGGTGCAGCAGCAAGTAAGAAGAGACCCGTCGGGAGGACGCCAAGGAAGCCAAGCAGCGGCAAGGAGATGACCTCCCTTGGCCGCGATAAGGAAGAAGACGAAGATGAAGATGACGAAGACGATGAGGACGATGAAACTGATGAGCAGGAGTTTCAAAAGCCAACGGAGGTCCTTTATGCCGACGGTGGGGCCATCGCATACCTCGCGACCGCCAACTCAAGCAATGGATGCGTGAGGTCAATGCAGCGTAACCATCCCTAGAGTCACGCAAACCTCAAGTGGTCCAAGACGCCCATCATCTTGACATTGAGGATCACCCCGATCGCATCATCGCGGGTCGGGTGTTTGCCGATGTTGGTCTCACCAACCATCCGCAACCTCAAGGTCACAAAGATGTTGGTTGACGGCGGGCCGGCCTGAATTTGATCTCCTCTACAGCGCTCCGTAAACTTCAAATCCTCGACAGCGAGCTCAAGAAACTGGTACTTTCCAAGGAATCAACCCGGGAGGAGCAAGCCCAAAGGGAAGATCACGCTGTCGGTAACATTCGCAGCGAGCTCAACTTTAGAACCGAGAGGGTCACGCTTGACGTCGCCGACTTCCCATTGCCCTCACAATGGCATACTTGGCCGCCCAAAGACTCGCCAAGTTCATGGCCACCTCTCATTATGCTTACAACCTACTCAAGATGCCCGCCCGATAAGGTCATTTCTGTCCATGGCGACAAGAAAGATGCACTTATCTCGCTACCGACAAGATTTACCGGGATGCAGCAGCATGACAGATAACAAAACCACTTATCACTGAAGCTCCTGGGAAGAAGAAGACCACTAGGTCCGTAAGAGCTCCGCTGCTCCACTCCGCAAGCGCACTCTCTTCGAGTGTTGCGCCACTCACGAGGACGCACCATCGAGCTCCACCGCAAGTGCAACAAGACGATGGCAGATCCGCCAAAGACCAAGAAGGTGCTCACTAAGGAGGACGGCACCGGTGGTACCTTCACCATCGCTGCCACGCTTGATCCTAAATAGGAAAGCGAGCTCGCTGTTTTCCTCAGGGCGAACGCCGATGTGTTCGCATGGCAACCATCCGACATCCCCTGTTCCTGTGAAAGTAATTGAGCACCACCTAGCTGTCTGTCCTCACGCGCCCCCCAAGCGAGAGTTAGGAAACAGCAAAGGGAGCGCCAAGAGTTCATAGCGTAAGAAATCAAGAAATTGGAAGCAGCAGGGCTTGTCGAGGAGTCCTCCACCCCACGTGGTTGGCCAATCCGTAGTGGTACGCAAGGCTAATGGGAAATGGAGACTTTGTATTGACTTCACAGATGTTAATAAAGCTTGTCCTAAGGACCCATTTCCTGCCGCAGATCGACCAGATTGTTGACTCCACGGCCGGATGCGATCTCGCTTTTGTTTCTTGATGCATATTCGTGATATCATCGATCTTCATGGCGTAAGAGGATGAAGAGAAACCGCATTCATTACACCATGTGGCACGATTACTTTATACGGATGCCTTTCGGTTTGAAGAATGCTGGTTCAAACTTTGCAAGGGTAGTCCATGATGCCTTTGGACCACGACATACGTAAATGTAGAATCTTACATGGATGACATAGTGGTCAGAGCAAAGACAGGCAACCCTGGTTCAAGATTTGATGAGACGCTTGCAAACCTGCGCAAGATCAACCTCAAGCTCAACCCCGAGAAGTGCGTGTTTGGAGTCCCTTCCGCAAGCTTCTCGGTTCTTTGTATCTCAGCGGGAATTGAAGCCAATCCCGACAAGATCAAGGCCATTGAGCGATCAAGCACCAAAGCGCCAAGGATGTCGTAAGGCTTGCCGGCTATGTGGCTGCTCAAGAGGTTCATCTCTAAGTTCTGCTGAACGCGCCCGCCTTTTTTAAGATTTTGAAAAGGCAGGTCCAATGAAATGGACTCGGCGGAGGCTGCGCTGCAGGACTTGAAGAGATATTCGCCCTCCGCCCAATACTTGTCGCACCTAAGCCACAAGAGAAGTTGCTGCTGTATATAGCGGCCACCAATCAAGTGGTTAGTGCTGCGTTAGTAGCGGAGAGGGAGGCGATGATGAGCCGCAACCGAGGCAGGCGATCCAGCGACAAGCAAGGTGCTTCACAAGCTCGTCCCGATAAGGACGGATCAACGCAGGGTTGCATAAGATACGTAAGAAGATGGTGCAAATACCAAAGATACTTTTGTCGGCCCTTCCGCAGGGGCTAGATCGAGGTACTCCGTGCGTAAGCTGCCGCCTCCTCATGGCCTCGAGAAAGCTGCGCCATTACTTCCAAGCACATGAGATAACAGCTTGTCACCGCTTCCGTCAAGAGGATTTTGCGTAATCCGTAAGAAACAGCAGATTGTTGAGTGGGCGCTGAACTGTCAAGCTTTGGTCTCAAGTTCAAAGCACTTCAACTATTCAGAGCAGTGGCATTGGCAGAATTCATAGCAGAGTGGACGCCAACGCAGATGAAGAGATTCCGAGACGCAGCATCCCCGCCAAGGAGGCAAATAAAGAATGGCTGATGTATTTTGACGGTGCCTTC
This sequence comes from Aegilops longissima, assembly GCA_021605205.1. Lineage (NCBI taxonomy): Eukaryota > Viridiplantae > Streptophyta > Magnoliopsida > Poales > Poaceae > Aegilops > Aegilops longissima. Next base: position 39,274 of record JAHIAM010005473.1, on the reverse strand, counting down.
GCTGAAGGCGCTGTGCCGGGCGTGTCGCTTATCGCACTCCACCGGGAGCACCTCAAATACATAGTCCAAATGCACTTTCCCAAGGAACAAGCAACAAATAATGCAGCAGAGTATGAAGGCCTGCTTGCCGGTCTCGTGGATTGCGGTGGACCTTGGGATCAAGAAGCTCATTGTCGTGGAGACTCGCAACTTGTCGTCCGCCAAGTAAATAAAGATTATCGAGTTCGCTGATGGAAGCGCACGTCGATGAAGTGAGGAAGCTGGAAGAGCACTTTGAAGGTTCGCAAATGGAACACGCTCCAAGAGCACGTAATGATATAGCCGATGGCCTCTCCAAATGTGCCGACTTAAGTTACCTGTGGAACCAGGGATTTTGTGCTCAAGATGACTCAGCCAACCGTGACACCATCAATGTGACAGAGCAAGAAGAGAAAATTGGTTTCCGCGATTACTTTCCGCAGAGCTCTCCGCCGCCGCCAAGAAGGTCCCTAAACCAACACAAATATCACCGAGGGCAGTCTGTCCGGCAAACCACGCAGTTTGTATCGTTGAAGCAACGCCCCGATGAGCTTAGCTCCGCAAGCTTGACGGGATCATCGAGCCCGCGACCCACGTGTCCTGCCGAGAAGCTGATGGTCCCGCAGTGATAGGTGAGCCTTTAGTCCTGTTGTCGAGCCACAGTGCTCCAACATGGGCACAGAGATCGTCTGCTTCTTCTGACAGAGAACTTCCCAAGAACAAGAAGAAGCGGAAAAGTAGCCCGGCAAATAAGTATGTACCAGTTTGTTGACAACATCCCGTACATAAGAAGACTCAACGAGTGAAATTGAAGTGTATTTGCCGAAGATGGATGAAGCTGCATGGCAGAGATACATGGAGGCATATGTGGTCACCACATTGGCAAGAGCACCTGCCGCAAAGCCTTCCTAAGAAGGTTTCTTCCGCCGAAGCCCTCCGTGATGCAACCGCACAAGTAACCAAGTGTGAAGCGCAAGCCCATTCCAAACAGATACACCAACCAGCTCAAGCTTCCAAACGATCCCTTTATCCCGCCCTTTTCGTCTGGGGTTCGACATCTCGCCCCTTCCCCGAAGCTGTCGGGGCTTTGAGTACTTGTACGCCGCGAATCGACAAGTTCACAAAGTGGCCGGAAGTGGAACCAAGGAGGAAGGTGACCGCACACCACCGCCAAGTTCTTCAGTCAATTGTTTGCCGCTTTGGGATTCCTAACCGGATCATCACCGACAACGGCACACAGCTTCACGAAGTCGCACCTTCATGCAAGACACCCAAGATCTTGGCGCCAAGATCTGTTTTGCTTCCATTGCTCATCCGAGAAGCAACGGTCAAGCGAGAGAGCAAACGCTGAAGTGCTGCGAGGACTCAAGACCGAACTTTCGGCAGTGCCGCGCAAGTGCGGAAGGAACCGATCGAGGAGCTGCCGGTGGTTCTTGGTCGATCAGACGACGCCAAATCGAGCCATCGCCGACACGCTTTGCTCTAGTCTACGGAGCAGAGGCAGTTCTCCCCACGGAACTCAGATACGGGTCACCTCGAGTGCTCGCTATGATGAGCTTGAGCAAGAGCAGCTGCAACAAGATGACGCGCTGCCTCGAGGAAGATCGCTTTCAGCTGTCAGACGAGCTGCTCGTTATTCAGCAAGCTTTATGCCGCTACCATAGCCGCAGTTAATGCCGTAAGCTTCGAGGAAGGCGAATTTTGTTCTTCGCTGCTCAATCCGCCAAGAATTCCAACAAGTTGATGCCGGCGGGTAGGCCCTTATCGGGTGAAACGAAGTCACTAGGCCCGGCGCTGCTCCGCTTTGAGACCAAGATGGCTTTCCGTGAGCAATTCTCGAACATAGAGCATCTTCGCAAGTTTTACCCATGAGGCGCGGTTGTCGGAACCTGCTCCGTCAGCCACCCTTTTGTACAAGTCTTGCCGCTGTTGCATGTAATCCTTTGTACAAAGTCACGCAGACTTCTGCATCAAGAAAGCCTATGGTTGCGAACATTTTGTCAATACATGCTCTCATAATCATATATGCATGTGTTTACTAACATCTTGTGTAGCACCCGCACCCGGTAAACGATAACGAGCCATTAGGCTCCACAACTTTCTTTTTCTCTTCTTTCTTCTCAAACAAGAAGGAGGTTCATCCACCCACAAGTTAACCGGGGAGGGAGGAGGAGATAATGGTGTGGGCCGACAAGCCGCCGCCGAGGAACTGCCGCTTTGCCGGAAAATGGACAATGTAAAAGCTAAGTTGCTAAGTTTAAACGACCAGTTTTAAATTTTGAGTTATCTTCCTCGAACGATAGTACTTTGTATGGAACACCTGCGCGGAGGAACCAAACCGGACTGGTCGCGCTCTTACTTTGTTTCGAGTCCGCCAACAACTTAAGTGAGCTGCGACTAGTCCGCGACGAGGTTGCTTGTCGGAGCGACCTCGCCAAAGAGGCTGCTGAAGTTCCGCACTCTAAGGCCAGGGCAAGGGTGCCTGCACCGCAAGTTTCCTCGAAAGCGAGGGTAAAAACATACAAGGGAAGAAATCGAGTAAAGGAAATAATAAAGGCATCTGATTGCCTAAGATAGTGTATATTACAAAATAACTTATCGCTGCACTAGCTAAATTGTTCTCGAACTGAAATAACAAATAAGAGAAGAAAGGTGCGCCGCATCCAAGCCCTAAGAAGCCAGAGTTGCCAAGGCTGCGCAAGACAGAGTTGTCGGGCTGCGTGCCGAGTTGCCGGGACCGCAAGCCGAGTTGGCCGGGGCTGCAGTATCGATAAGCCCTTCGTTCTTTCTCAAACATCCTTTTTCATTAAAAACATTCTACCGGATACAAATTGTGGAGAATGAAAACATGAAAGAGAGGATTACAAGTTTTGAATGCGGATAAGGCCCAAGGCTTACAAATTAAAAAGATAAGATGCCCGAATCCCTTTTCCTGTCCCCCTTCGTGAGGTAGGTCAAGGAGGCGAGAAGGGCAAACGGAGCGCTTAGGCGAGCTACAGGTGCCGAAGGCACCAAGAGAACATCCCGGACTCTCCGAGGGCTTGGCGGAGATGGCGGCGCCGAAGTAGGGCTCAAGATGGGGCGGCAGGACGCAAGACGCTGCCGAGGGCACTACGCCTGCATTCGACTTGACGGCCTTGTCGCCACCCCTCTTCCCTTCGCAGCCTCCCACGCCGGTCGCCCAAGGAGACGCACCCCGGAGTTCAAGGAGCCGGGCGACGCTGATGATGGGGTCGCCGTAACGCGCGGCGGCGCCTCGACAACTAGTTGGGCCCGCTACTCTCGCCGCCGCTGTCGCTTCCTCCTCGCCACTCTCGCCGAGGAGGAATCTTCGCCGGAGGAGCTATCCACGCAGCACCTCGCCGAAAGTGCCGAGATCCTCAAGACCTTGACGGGAGGAGATCACCTCCATTAACTTAAAATGGAGGGTAAACCCCGCCAGAAAGTTGTGGATGCGGCGAACGCTTCCACCCGCGATCAAGATACATCACATTAGGGCTGGGAACACAACGCGACTCGCGGCCGCTGATCCCACAGCCCTCATGTGCAGCCTCAACGCCTTGGGCGGATCCGACCCATCGCGCCATGAACGGAGCTGGAAGCCGGAGGCGACGACGAGGCGCCCGGCGAGCTTGGACGAAGAACTCGCAAGGGTCGCCCTCGTATGGACCGCCGGGAGGGGAACTGGCAGCGGGCGGAGACGGCGCGCCGCCGCCTCCGCCTCTTCCCCGAGCGCCGACCTCGCCCACGACTCGCCTCAAGGGGAACCGCATGGAGGCGGAGACGGCGCGCCGTCCGCCTCCCCCGAGCCTCGACCTGCCCACGACTCCGCCTCCCTCTTCCCTTGTGGCTGGCTCGCCACCCCGGCGTGATTGGGAGGTGCGCTGTTTAGCTGCGACCGCCGCCACCGATGAAGAACCAAGGATCACTTTCTCCATGGCTAATGGGGAAAGGAGAGCGAAGTCAAGAAAGGAAGAGATGGAGAGGCGGGCTTCAAGGCCCTTCCGCCTCTTCTTAAAGAAGCAAGGTGGGGCTCGCCGCCTGGCCAGCTAATCAAGGCACCGGAAGAGCAGGAATCGGGATGCACTGCCTCCTCGTCAAGAACGGCCCAGCTTTTCCACTTCCACCGTCTGTGACCCCAAGGGCATGGGAGCCACGTATGGAGATGCAGAATCGAGGCGACAGATGAGGCGACCAAGACGCCGCCCACTTCCCCACGACATCATAATTGACGCGTGCTGCTACACGGGAACGCCGGCGGATACGGAGTGGATTTGGTTTGACCCAGGCCACTGCGTCTGCGTTCCTATTTTGGGCCTGCCCAACAGCGCCGGCACCGAGTATGGCCCAGTCCGGGGTTCTGTCGGTGTACTAAGGTAGGGGTACCTTAGTACCTGTAACCTGCAGCACGGGCAGTCAGCAGCTGCCCCCGCTGCAAGCCTTGCTCAAGGCCCCGCCAAAGACCCTCTCATGCGCCTTCTGGAACAAGACTCCGCAAGAGGAGCTTGCCGGAGAGCCATTCAAGAACAAAGTAGTCAAGACCCCGCAAGAGGAGCTTGCCGAGAAGGCCACTCAGGGCCAAGGAAACAAGGCCCCGCAAGAGGAGCTTGTCGAAGGCTTATGGCGCTGAACCCCAAGCGCCGATAAGGTTCCCGCCATGGCAAGGCGCTTTGTCAAGGGCTACCTCTCTTCATCTCCGCTTCCAGCTCACCCGCCAACGTGTCACCACGGGCTCTCCCATGTACGCTGTCGACGGGCTGTGCAGCCAGCGGAGTAGCGATACAGCAGCCGACAAGCTACCATCGTGGCAAACGGAGGCGACTTGACGGTCCTTGTTACAATCGTTTCGGGCGATCGAGACGGGCATTGATGACTCTTGTCCCTTGTCACGAGTTAGGTATAGATTACTGTACACTATACAAAGCGGTGTACCAACCCATGTTTTTACTATCATACCCTTGTCTACTTGCCACATGTGGTAACCCCTTGTGCCTATAAAAGGAGGCCCAAGGGCAACGTAGGGAGGGTTCGGCTCGGTTCGATCCAGCTGAAGCTTAGTTCATCACCTTCATACGAAACCACACTTAGGCTAGGTCTTGTAGCTCCCATTGCTCCCTAGCAAGAACACAAGATAATCCACAAAGCAGCAGAGGAGTATTATCTCCCGAGAGCTCAAGTTGGGTAACCGCCGTGCATCGCCGATCCGCTTCTTTGTGCAATCTCCGCCCTCCGAACCACAAGGGACCTGGTCCCGTGAGGTGCTCGTGGGGCACGACGCCTCCCCGACAACCACGGCGAGATTTTCTCATCCATAGCGATGCTTAAGTCCGCTGAATCATGTTAGCATTAGCTGCATTTATGAAATCTTTCAGATGGATGTCAAAACGAGTTTCCTTACCACCTGTAAGGAAAGGTTGTATGTGATACAATCAAAAGTTTTTGTCGATCCTAAGGATGCTAAAGGTATGCTGGCTCCAGCGATCCTTCTAAGGACCGGAGTAAGCATCTCGAGTTGGAATGTGCGCTTTGATGAGATGATCAAAGATTTTGGGTTTATACAAAGTTTATGAGAAACTTGTGTTTCCAAAGAAGTGAGTGGAGCACTATAGAATTTCTGATGAGTATATGTTGTTGACATATTGTTGATCGTAAATGATGTAGAATCTCCGAAAGCGATAGGGTTGTTTGAAAAGTGTTTTTCAATGGAAAACCTGGATTAGGCTACTTGAACAATAAGCATCAAGATCTATAACATAGATCAAAATGTTTAATAATACTTTCAAATGAGCATATACCTTGACATGATCTTGAAGGTGTTCAAATGGATCACCAAAGAAGGAGTTCTTGCCCGAGAGGTAAGGTATGAAGTTAAGACTTAAAGCTCGACCACGGCAGAAAAGAGAGAAAGGTCAAGGTCGCCCCTATGCCTTAGACGTAGGCTCTACAAAGATGCTATGCCGTGGTACCGCACCGAAGTGTGCCTTGCCATGAGTCACTATAGGTACAAGAATGATCCAGAATGGATCATTGGACAGCGGTCAAAATTGTCCTTGGAGTAAATAAGGACATGTTTCGATTATGGGGGTGATAAAGAGTTCGCGAAGGGTTACGCTTGCAGAAGCTTTAACACCTATCCGAGTGACTCGAGTAGCAAACCGGATACGATAGTGGAGCAACTATTTGGAATAGCTCCAAGTGGAGCGTGGAAGCAACATTTACAATATGACCTAGAGATTTATGTAAGTACATACGGATCTGAATATTGCAGACCCATTGACTACAACCTCTCTCACAAGCATAACATGATCAAACCCATAACTCATTGAGTGTTAATCATAGTGATGTGAACTAGATTATTGATTCTAGTAAACTTTTGGATGTTGGTCACATGGCGATGTGACTGTGAGTGTTAATCACATGGCGATGTGAACTAGATTATTGACTCTAGTGCAAGTGGGAGATCATGGAAATATGCCCTAGAGGCAATAATAAATTAGTTATTATTATATTTCCTTGTTCATGATAATCGCTTATTACCCATGCTATAATGGTATTGATAGGAAACTCAGATACATGTGTGGGTACATAAACAACACCATGTCCCTAGTAAGCCTCTAGTTGACTAGCTCGCTGATCAACAGATGGTTACGGTTTCTCACCATGGACATTGGATGTCATTGATAACGGATCACATCATTTGGAGAATGATGTGATGGACAAGACCCAATCCTAAGCCTAGCACAAAGATCGTAGTTCAGATGCTAAAGCTTTTCTAATGTCAAGTATCATTTCCTTAGACCATGAGATTGTGCAACTCCTTGATACCGTAGGAATGCTTTGGTGTACCAAACGCCACAACGAATCGGGTGGCTATAAAGGTTCATTACGTATCTCCGAAAGTATCTGCTGGTTGGTACGAATCGAGACTAGGATTTGTCACTCCGCTGACGGAGAGGTATCTCGGGCCCACTCGGTAGGACATCATCATAATGTACAATGTGACCAAGGGGTTGATCACGGATGATGTGTTACGGAACGAGTAAAGAGACTTGACGGTAACGAGATTGAACAAGGTATCGGATACCGACGATCGAATCTCGGGCAAGTACAATACCGCTAGACAAAGGGAATTGAATACGGGATTGATTGAATCTCGACATCGTGGTTCATCCGATGAGATCATCGTGGAACATGTGGGAGCCAACATGGGTATCCAGATCCCGCTGTTGGTTATTGACCGAGAACATCTCGATCATGTTCAGATGGTTCCCGAACCCGTAGGGTCTACACACTTAAGGTTCGGCGACGCTAGGGTTATAAAGGAAGTTTGTATGTGGTTACCGAATGTTGTTCGAGTCCCTGATGAGATCCCTGACGTCACGAGGAGTTCCGGAATGGTCCGGAGGTAAAGATTTATATATGGAAGTCCTGTTTTGGTCACCGAAAAGTTTCGGTTTTTCCAGATCGCACGACCACCGGAGGGTCCCGGGTCCACCAAGTGGGGCCACCAACCCTGAAGGCTGCGTGGGCCAAGTGTGGAGGGGACCAGCCCTAGGTGGGCTGGGGCGCCCCAACCAAGGCCCAAGGCGTGGAAGAGTGGGAGGGCAACCCTAGGTCCAGATGGGCCTTAAGGCCCACCTAGTGGGCGCCTCTCCCCTTGGCCGCCTCTTAGATGGGATCTAGGGCTGGCCGCACCCCTTGGGGGTGGAATTTTAAAGGGCGCAGCCCCTTCCCTATATATACTTGAGGTTTTGGGGCTGCCAACACATGAGAACTTCTCCTCTTGGCGCAGCCCTACCTCTCTCCCTTCTCCTCTCCTCGCGGTGCTTGGCGGCCCCGCAGATTGCCACGCCCTCCACCATCACCACGCCTGCCAGTGCTGCTGCTGGATGGAGTCTTCTCAACCTCTCCTCTCACCTTGCTGGATCAAGGCGTGAGACGCCACTGGCTGTACATGTGTTGAACGCGGAGGTGCCGTCTGCTCAAGACTAGGATCTCCGTGATTTGGATCACGACGAGTACGACTCCTTCAACCCTGCTTCTCTTGAATGCTTCCGCTTAGCGATCTACAAGGGTATGTAGATGCACTCTCCTTCCCCTTGTTGCTAGTTTCTCCATAGATAGATCTTGGTGACACGAGGAAAATTTTGAATTTCTGCTATGCTCCCCAACAAGTCCCACAAGGAACAAACAAGGATATCCATAGACATAGAGTGATGCACACACAAGATGATGTCTATGAGAGCATTAGGTTACCTTGTCCCTTGTCTTACCAACAAGAGGGTTTGTGACTCCTTGAACTAGTGCAAGATGTGGAAGTTGATTGCACTTGTTCTTGCCAAAATGATATGAGTGAAATATGTTGGCGGAGTCACCTCAAGAACTCTCTAGTTCTTCTTCTTCGATCCACATCATCTTGATGGGAATCCTCGAGTTGTAGTCGATTTGATGAAGTGGAACTTGATGTTGTCTTGGGAACCCACTTGACCAAGGCCTTAGGAGCTTCTTCAAATCCATCAATTTCTTCTTGAAGCTTGTCCTTGCTTTTTTGCTTGTGGTCTTGTGGTGGAAGACCATCTTGAGCTTGTGTCCCTTTGAAAGAAGTAGGATCATACTTCTGTTATTGAGGAACAAACTTCGTCTTGGGGTATTGATCTTCTTCCCACTCAACTCCATTGGCATTGAACTTTCGTTCAAAACCAACACCTTGATTCTTCCGGTGCCTTCCTTGCTTGCGTATTTCCTCAAATTGCTTACTTCCGGCAAGGCTCTTGTAAACACCTTTCTCTATAATTCCCTTCAATAAGCTATTTTCTTGCTCAAGTGTAACTTGGCTAAGAGAATCATTAGTGGAATCAAGAGAACTACTAGAAGCAACAACATTGGATTTAGCATGATTATTGTTACTACTAGAGGAAGAATCCTTCTTGTTCTTGTTACTAGACTTGACTTGAGGCATGTAAGTAGATAAGAGTAAACGCTGGCAATGTAAGAAGAACTTTTCTTGATGATCATCATTGATTGCCTTTAAGAACTCATGCTCTTCTCAAGGTTGACCTTTTCAAAGCGTAACTTCTCATGAGTCCTTAAAAGTTCTCGATGGTCTCCTAAGATAGTTTCATGAGCTAACTTAAGAGTGTTTAGTTCTTTAGTTATAAGCTCAATCTTCTCCTTATCATTGTCATTCATTTTATCTTGATTAGCATGATTAATTGACGCTTCATCATAGTATTCATCACTAGAGTTGTCAACAAGTAAATCATCATCACCTAACAAGTCATCTTCATCACTATTGAAATCATACTGGGTGTGTTACCTTTGGACCTTTGGCCATGAAGCATCTTCCAATTACTTCGCTTGGTGAATCAAATATGTCGAGGAGTTGGTTGATACAAGTGCTAGACCGCAACACCTTCATCTTGAGTATATTCTGAGTCGGAGTGATAGCTTCTCTCGGAGTGATTTTCAGAGTCGGAGCCGGATACCCATTCACCAACATGAGCTTGATGTCTTCATTTTGTGTAGCTCCTTGATGACTTGTCCTTCCTTTCCTAATCCTTGCTTCTCCGTGAGGGTCTTCGCTCATAAGGATCATCTCTACTCCTTCTCTCTTGGTGGTGATTCTTCTTCTACTTCTTCTTTTGGAGAATATTCTCTTTTTTGTAGGTTCCGACACTCATTGGAATAGTGTCCGGTCTTCCACAATTGTAGCAATTACGCCTCGACTAGAAGATCTTTTGTCATTGTAGGACCTTGACTTGGAGCTTCTCTCTTGCTTCTACTCTTGTAGAATTTGTTGAAGTTCTTCACCATTAATCTCAATTCTTCATTGAAGGTTTGTTTCTCACTTGATGATGTGGGGGCTTCATGAGGCTTTGTAAGCACCACTTGATTTGTTGTGAAGTTCCTCCTTATCCTTGAGTGACATCTCATGAGCAACAATTCTTCCAATGACTTCCTTTGGCTTGAGATCTTTGTAACTGGGCCTCATTTGGATCAATGTGCACATGGTATCATATTTTCCATCCAATGCTCTTAGGATCTTCTTGATGATGAATCTGTCGGTCATCTCTTCACTTCCTAAGCCGGCAATCTCATTTGTGATAAGAGCAAGCCTAGAGTACATTTCAGCGACACCTTCACCCTCCTTCATTTTGAACTTGTCAAGTTGACTTTGAAGCACATCCAACTTGGATTCCTTGACGGAGTCAGTACCTTCATGCATATCAATTAAAGTATCCCAAATTTCCTTTGCATTCTCAAGGCGGCTGATTTTGTTGAATTCTTCGGGGCACAATCCGTTGAAGAGGATATCACAAGCTTGAGCATTGTATTGCAGCATCTTCAACTCTTCCGCGGTAGCTTCATGGTACGGCTCTCTCCCATCAAAGAATTCACCTTGCAAGCCAATACACACAATAGCCCAAACGGCGGGGTTATGTCCAAGAATATGCATTTTCATCTTATGCTTCCAACTAGCAAAATAAGTACCATCAAAGTAAGGACCTCTACGATGATAATTTCCCTCGCTAGACACCATACTCTCCTAGGTTGTGAAACCAAGGCTATGACTACCAAAAGCTATGGAAATCAAAGCAAATGGAGACCAAAGCTCTGATACCACTTGTAGGATCGAAAGTATGTCTAGAGGGGGGGTGATTAGACTACTTGACCAAATAAAACTTATCGCTTTTCCCAATTTTAGTCTTTGGCAGATTTTAGCTATCTTAGCACAAGTCAAGCAATCTTAACACAATTCAAGCAAGCATGCAAAGAGTATATGAGCAGCGGAAGTAAAGCATGCAACTTGCAAGAATGTAAAGGAAGGGTTTGGAGAATTCAAACGCAATTGGAGACACGGATGTTTTTGTCGTGGTTCCGATAGGTGATGCTATCGTACATCCACATTGATGGAGACTTCAACCTACAAAGGGTAACGGTTGCGCGAGTCCACGGAGGGCTCGACCCACGAAGGGTCCACGAAGAAGCAACCTTGTCTATCCCACCATGGCCATCGTCCACGAAGGACTTGCCTCACTAGCGGTAGATCTTCACGAAGTAGGCGATCTCCTTGCCCTTACAAACTCCTTGGTTCAACTCCACAATCTTGTCGGAGGCTCCCAAGTGACACCTAGCCAATCTAGGAGACACCACTCTCCAAGAAGTAACAAATGGTGTGTTGATGATGAACTCCTTTCTCTTGTGCTTCAAATGATAGTCTCCCCAACACTCAACTCTCTCACACAGGATTTGGATTTGGTGGAAAGAAGATTTGAGTGGAAAGCAACTTGGGAAAGGCTAGATATCAAGATTCATATGGTAGGAATGGAATATCTTGGTCTCAACACAAGGGTAGGTGGTTCTCTCTAAAATGTGTATTGTAAGTGTAGGTTCATTCTGATGGCTCTTCCACTAATGAAGAGTGGGTGGAGGGTATATATAGCCTCCACACAAAATCTAACCATTACACACAACTTGCCAAACTCGGTGGGACCGAATTGTTAAACTCGGTCTGACCGATTCAACAAATCTAGTGACCGTTAGGATTTTCGTGGATCGACATGCAACTCGGTAGGACCGATATGGTTAGGTTAGGCATAATGTAATCTCGGTGAGACTGACACACAAACTCGTGGGACCGATTTTGGTAATAAGCTAACCAGAGAGTTGGTCGTAAACTCGGTGGGACTGGTTCGCCATTTCGTGGGACTGAAATGTTACTAAAAGGAAACAGAGAGTTTACATTGCAATCTCGGTGGGACCGACGCTCACCGGTGGGACCAAACGCTACGAAGGGAAACAGAGATTACAATCCCATCTCGGTGAGACCGAGATCCCTATTAGTGAGACCGATTTGCCTAGGGTTTGTGGCAGTGGCTATGACATCTGAACTCGGTGGCTCCGGATAGAAAGAATCAATGGGGCCGAGTTTGACTTTAGGTTTAGGTCATATGTGGATGTGAGAAAGTAGTTGAGGGTTTTGGAGCATATCACTAAGCACTTTGAAGCAAGAACCTCATTAAGCAACACCTCATCCCTCCTTGATAGTATTGGCTTTTCCTATAGACTCAATGTGATCTTGGATCACTAAAATATAAAATGTAGAGTCTTGAGCTTTGAACTTGAGCCAATCCTTTTATCCTTAGTATTTTGAGGGGTCCACTTTTCTCATCCATGCCATGCCATTCATTGAGCTTTTCCTGAAATATTTATCTTGAATAATGTTAGCTCAATGAGCTATATGTTGTTAGGAATTACCAAAACCACCTAGGATAGTTGCACTTTCAGATTACCTTGACAAAAGGCTGACATGTCCCTTGAAGAGATCTCGATGCGGCTCGCAATGTCGACACATCATTAGCTGGCCCCCACCCAGCCCTTTGTTGACCCATGACGCCAATTGTATGGGGGCGGACGGAAGGCGGGCACCCACTTAGCGCTTTGTGAGCGGTGATGTAAAACCACTCCCGCTGCCATAGCTTGGTTGTCTCCGGAAGGAACCTTGGCCATGGAGCATCGGGCGCTTTTGTTTACTATGGCACCTCCAAGACTCAAGTGTCGCCCTCAATCATCTTCGCTTCACATTGAAGGTCTTGAGCCATAAGTCAAGTGTGTGGTGATGCGGAGGAAGGCTTCACACACGACAATGAATGATGAGATGAAGGATGGAGTCCGAGCCACATCATGGAAATCGAGCCCGTAGTAGAACATAAGCCCTCTAACAAAGGTATCGAGACTAAAGCCTAGCCCTTGAAGGAAGTGGAAATAAATACAACACTCTCGCTGTTCGGGAGTGGTATGACCTGCCCTTGAGCGGCAACCTGTGCGAGATCTCGACGGTCGACACCTGGTTTCTTCTTAGCTTCTTGATGTCCTCCTATGTGATGAGGAGGTCATCCACCGCCTTGAAGGTTGGATCTCGACATGATTGAAAGTCTGAAGCGCTTAGCCTGAGCCTTGAATGTTGGAATTCAAGGTGAGGGGAAGGGAAGGATCAAGCGCGAGAAGAAAAGGACAGGCCTTGGACCCTTTATAAAGAGGGTGAATATCAACCGTCCTCCGCGTGGCCGTTTGGAACTTGCCTAAAATCGAGGAGTCATACCAGCGGGCACGATTGGGTTACCCACACCCATATTGATGAGAATCCCGTGAAAAGAGGGAACCGATCTCTGCTTCTGCAGGACGTGCCAATAAAACCGCCTCGCAACACGTGTAGTGGCAGGCTCGGAAAAACGGTTCGTCACGCACTGCACCACGCAGTAACGCCACGCTATGGAAAGCTGTCGCAGATTAGAATTGTGGAAATATTATTCTCTACGGTGGTATGTGGAATTTGTTTTGCAGAGCTGGACACTATCCTCGTGTTCAAAATCTTCTATGGAGTATTCGAGGAGGAAACCGCCTTTGCAATGTCAAGACAATCTGCTGGCCGGACTCATCATCATTGAAGCCTGGTTCGTGGGCTACCGAGGGAGTCCTCGACTAGGGGTCCTCGGACAGCCGGACTATATCCTTTGGTCGAACCGTCGGACTATGAAGATACAAGATTGAAGACTTCGCCCGTGTCCGGATGGGACTCTCCTTGGCGGAAGGCAAGCTTGGCGATACGGATATGTAGATCTCCTCCGCTGCAACCGACTCAGTAACCCTAGCCCTTCCGTGTCTATATAAACCGGAGGGTTTAGTCCAGAGGACAACAACAATAATACCATAGGCTAGCTTCTAGGTTTAGCCTCTACAATCTCGTGGTAGATCAACTCTGTAATACTCATATCATCAAGATCAATCAAGCAGGAAGTAGGGTATTACCTCCATCGAGAGGGCCCAAACATGGGTAAACATCGTGTCCCCCGCCTCCTGTTACAATCCGCCTTAGACGCACAGCTCGGGACCCCCTACCCGAGATCCGCCGGTTTTGACACCGACAAGGACTACAATCAGCGCAAGACACGAATCCAATGGATTCGAAGATATTGGGTAGAACAATGGTACAAGTACAGGTTCGTGACCCAGGAATATGCTAAAAAGAATGCCATCAAGCCGCCCCGGGAGACATCTTATACTAAAATCTTCCACCCAGTCCGTAGTCGAAGCCATTGAGCAAGGCTTTACCCTTGCATGGTCCATGGACCACAGCCGATGTCGACCCATCTTCTCTCGCTATGGTGTCGTGATGACAATCTGTTCAAGTGCAACTTTCAGTTTGCCAAAACTCGCCAAAGAGAACAAGAAGTCGCGGGATTAGACTTAAACCAAGGTCCCTCTCGCTTCCTCGCAGATGGCACATGCAAAGCTGAACCCAATCTTGTTGGGCCCTTCTACAACCTAGAAGGTCTCATCACTCACATTATGGTTCAAGGGACACCGTGGATCAACTCGCAGATGACGCTGATTCTCGACGGTTACCGCACCACCGCCTCAAGAAGTCAAGAAACCCAAGGCTTTGAAGCCTTCCACTGCACTAAAAGCTTCACGAGCGAAGCCTCCGCCATCGCTTCCTCTTGCACCGAAAGTGTGCAGTCTCAAGATCGCCACGCATCTCCGTGTCCGAGAAGAAGAAGAAGAAGCCCGTGCACACCACGGGTCAAGCAATCGACTCGCCGCTATTCTAAGAAATGAGAACGACGCCATTGATCTGTCGAGTGACGGCGATCTTGCTGGTGATGCTCTAGAACTTCTGGTAAAGAGCAAGCAAGAGGGGGAAATCTTCAATGATTTACCTCTCTTTGACATGGAAGTGCTGAACAATTTCATCGATGAGTGGTTTGACACCCCCAATCTCAGCTTTGATGATCTGCAACTCCCCGTAGGCCTCAGCGTCTCCTTCCATGGCGCCATTGCTCCTGAGCTGGCTCTTGCTCAGAAAATCGTTGAACTGAAGCACAAGATCGACTATGAAAAGGCTCATTTCAAGAAGCATGTGGCCAAGCTCAGCGTGACAGACGTCCAAAACTTCAAGACTATGATGCATGAGCTCAAGGAAGCGTTTCACAAGAAACGTGATGAAGCCAAAGGTTCTCGAGAGCGAATAAAGCTTCTGGTTGCAAAGTGTGTTCAAGCTTACAATGAAGCTGAGAAGCGCAAGTCACTTGGGCGCCCCGGCATCGACCCCAAGATGGCTGCCAAGCGTAAGAAGCTTCATCGTGGACCAAGCTGAATCATCCGTGGGAAGAACTCGCATTGTCTTCCCCGCTAGTATGATAGGCGGAAGCCTAAGGTTCCCACAAAGGGCTTCAGAGCTTCAAAACCAGGCAGCCAAGCCAAAGCCGTAAAGCGCAAGACCAAGAACACCACCGACGATGCTCCACCCACCAAGAAGCGCAAGGCCAAGAAGAAAGATCAGCTGCTCCCACAGAGCCCTTGTCGTCGAGCCAATTTCGCTGCTCGCCCCGCATATGCACAACAAGAGCGCTGCTTGATAGTTCATGCGCCGATCCCCGTGAGGCTCCTCGTCAAGACATTCCAGCTTGTTGACCCCATCAAGAGCTGAAGACATTGGTCATTAAGACAATGTTGAAGATGATGAAGTCCTTCCTCGATCGAGCACAATATGGTATCATCGCCGTTCTCACGAACAGCAAACTCATCAAGATTGGTCGCCCTTGACGCCAATCGCCAGATGACTCATGGGCTGATCACCTCAAGAACCCCCGTGAAGAAGAAACACCAGCATTCCCCAACTCAAGTCACCACTCCGCACTTGAAGATGAAGACTTTGTGGCCCAACCTACTCCATCTCCACAAGCTGCCGCCAGCTTTCCGCAGCTTCAGAAGGACCAGGCCACAAGTCACTCTTTCGAGTGTTCCGTATGAGAAGAGTGCCAATCAAGATCGTGCCAAGTATTTCCCAAGCCTCTCCTATCGCGAATGTCCCCAGTCCGCCAACGCGATCGAAGATACTCCGCCGCATCACCGATGAATAAGAAGAGCAAAGAGATGAAGAAGAACATTTCGCTACACCCCAACCAACCCGTGGTTGTTCTCGAGGAGAACGTCCCGACCCTCCAGCTACTCGAGTGGAGGTTGATAACATTGAGGTGACCACCAACACTAACACCGAAGCCAATGATGTTGTCATGGTCGACGCTAATGTGGCGCCCGGGTTAATGTGGTGCCCGGCGATTGCTCCCGGCCAATGATGCACCGATACAAATCAGCAGCCAAGTCCATGCCATCGCTTCCTGCATCGCCCCAAGGCCACACACAATCGAGCAAGCATATGATCATGGTTAGCTGGTCACCGTTAGATGGCCCATTCTGGTTCCTCCACCGCCGCTGGTCCTCAATTTGACTACCATGTCGAGCACAGCCTCAGTCCGTAAGCCTAAGCCAAGGTTGCCTGTGTTTCTGTGTAATCGCCACTTCACCGTGGTCCTTCAATGCAATGGCTTCATTGTGCACAGCACTTTGTTTGATATCACCAAGAACCCCTACTCCAAGCCAAGAATATCATCTGATCGGTTCTGGAGCTATCAGCAGCGTAGCTACTATTCCTGTGTTCTCTATGACCAAGGGCGTATCTTTCCACATATGCGTCTAGATACTGAAGCCATTGCTGGACTTCCCTGCCTTGAAGAAGCCCTTGACTGCTTCTGTGATGCTGGTCTGCTGAACTTTGTGACTGATAAGGAGCATTGGAATGAAGAGCTTCTGCTGCAATTCTATGCCACCCTCCACATTCGTGGCTACAACAGGGATCCGAAGACATGGGTCCTTGAGTGGATGACAGGAAACGTACACCATGAAGCTAAAGCTCTTCACATTATTGAGCTCACTGGTCTGCCCACTCCAGGTGAACTATATGAACCTGGTTGTCAGCTTCACCGCAATGCATTGGAGAGCATCTTTCAGAAGCCAGAGCCCAACATGAGCCAAATGTTGAGCATGATGAAGCCTCTGCCACGCGACGCTGAATACCCAAGAGAGTTCTTTGTTGAAGACCTAGAGTATCTGCCCCGCACTATCTATCATATCATCTGGCAAACTCTATGGCCTGTTGAGGGAGTCTTGGATTAGGGGGTATCCGGACAGCCGGACTGTATACAATGTCCGGACTATTGAAGCATGAAGATACGAGACTCAAGACTTCGGCCCATGTCCGGATGGGACTTTCCTTGGCGTGGAAGGCAAGCTTGGCGATCCGGATATTATATTTCCTTCCTTGTAACCGACTCCATGTAAATTCTAGCCCTCTCCTGTCTATATAAACCGAGAGGTTGGTCCTTAGAAGGCCGATCACAATTACAATCATACCATCATAGGCTAGCTCTTAGGGTTTAGACTCTACGATCCCGTGGTAGATCTACTCTTGTACTACCCTGATAACCCACAAGTATAGGGGATCGCAACAGTTTTCGAGGGTAGAGTTTTCAACCCAAATTTATTGATTCGACACAAGGGGAGCCAAAGAATATCCTCAAGTATTAGAAGCTGAGTTGTCAATTCAACCACACCTGGAAACTTAGTATCTGTAGCAAAGTGTTTAGTAGCAAAGTAATATGATAGTGGTGGTAACGGTAACAAAAGTAAAGACAGCAAAAATAATGTTTTTGGTATTTTTGTAGTGATTGTAATAGTAGCAACGGAAAAGTAAATAAGCGAGAACCAGTATATGGAAAGCTCAGAGGCACCGGATCGTGATGGATAATTATGTCGGATGCGGTTCGTCATGTAACAGTCATAACATAGGGTGACATGTAACTAGCTCCAATTCATCAATGTAATGTAGGCATGTATTCCGAATATAGCCATACGTGCTTATGGAAAAGAACTTGCATGACATCTTTTGTCCTACCCTCCCGTGGCAGCGGGGTCCTATTGGAAACTAAGGGATATTAAGAGTACGTGACTATAGACTTGCAAGAGAGGATCAAGAACACACATATATTCATGAAAACATAATAGGTTCATATCTGAAATCATGGCACTCGGGCCCTAGTGACAAGCATTAAGCATAGCAAAGTCATAGCAACATCAATTTCGTAACATAGTGGATACTAGGATCAAACCTAACAAAACTAACTCGATTACATGATAAATCTCATCCAACCCATCACCGCCCAGCAAGCTTCACGATGGAATTACTCACACACGGCGGTGAGCAACATGAAATTGGTGATGGAGGATGGTTGATGATGACGACGGCGACGAATCCCCTCTCCGAGCCCCGAACGGACTCCAAATCAGCCTCCCGAGAGGGATTAGGCTTGGCGGCGGCTCCGATCGTGAAACGCTATGATTTTTTCTCTCTGATTTTTTCTCCCCGAAAGCCAATATATGGAGTTGGAGTTGGCGCTGAGGGTCTCTGGGGGCCATGAGGTAGGGGGCGCCCTAGGGGGGCGCCCCACCTCGTGGACAGGTGTGGGCCCCGGTCTTCATCTTTGGCGAGGATTTTTATTATTTTTATAAGACATCCTGTGGAGTTTCGTGTCATTCCGAACTTTTGTTTTCTCGCACATAAAACAACATCATGGCAATTCTACCGAAAACAAGGCCATCCGGTTAGTTCCATTCAAATCATATAAGTTAGAGTCCAAAACAAGGGCAAAAGTGTTTGGAAAAGTAGATACAACGAGACGATCAACTCCCCCAAGCTTAAACCCTTGCTTGTCCTCAAGCAATTCAGTTGACAAACTGAAAGAGAAAAAGAAAAAATTACAAACTCGCTTTGCTCTTGTTGTTGTACTTATGTCAAGCCAAGATTCAAGTTTTCAGAAAGATCATAACTAACCACATTTGCAATAACTCCTAGGTCTCATGTTTACTCATATTAATAACATAATCAGCTAGCAAGCCATAATAATAAATCTCGGATGACAACACTTTCTCAAAACAATCATAATATGATATAACAAGATGGTATCTCGCTAGCCCTTTCTGAGACCGCAAAACATATATGCAGAGCACCTTCAAAGATCAAGGACTGACTAGACATTGTAATTCATGGTAAAAGAGATCCAATCATAGTCATACCCGATATAAATTAACAGCAATGAATGCAAATGACAGCTGTGCTCTCTAGCTAGTGCTTTTAATAAGAGGGTGATGACTCAACATGAAAGTAAATAGATAGGCCCTTCGCAGAGGGAAGCAGGGATTTGTAGAGGTGCCAGAGCTCGATTTTGAAATAGATATAAATTATATTTTGAGCAGCATACTTTCATTGTCAACATAACAACAAAGAGATGACGATATCTTCCATGCTAAACAAATTATAGGCGGTTCCCAAATAGAATGGTAAAGTTTATACTCCCTCCTCCACAAGCATCAATCCATGGCTTGCTTGAAACAACGAGTGCCTCCAACATTCAACGGGTCCTGTGGGGAGTTTTGTTTACAATTATTTTGATTTAGTTTGCATAAAGCATGGACTGGGCATCCCGTGACCAGCCATTTTCATGAGTGAGGAGCGGAGTCCACTCCTCTTGAGAATAACCCGCCTAACACGGAAGATAAGGGCAGCACTAGTTGATATATGAGCTATTCGAGCATGCAAAATAGAATGTTTATTTGAAGGTTTAGAGTTTGGCACATACAAATTTACTTGGAACGCAGGTAGATATCGCATATAGGAAGGTATGGTGGACTCATATGGAATAACTTTGGGGTTTATGATTGATGCACAAGCAGATTCCCGCTTAGTACAAGTGAAGGCTAGCAAAAGACCGGAAGCGACCAACTAGAGAGCGACAACAGTCATGAACATGCATTAAAATTAATAAACATTGAATACAAGCATGAGTAGGATATAATCCACCATGAACATAAATATCGTGAAGGCTATGTTGATTTGTTTCAACTACATGCGTGAACATGTGCCAAGTCAAGTCACTTAAATCATTCAAAGGAGGATACCACCCTATCATACCACATCATAATCATCTCAATAGCATGTTGGCATGCAAGGTAAACCATTATAACTCATAGCTAATCAAGCATGGCAGAAGCAACTATGATCTCTAATTGTCATTGCAAACATGTTTATTAATAATAAGCTGAATCAAGAACGATGGACTCATCATATTTACAAAAATGAAAGAGGTCGAGTTCATACCAGTTTTTCCATCTCAGTCAGGTCATCATATATCATCATAATTGCCTTTCACTTGCACGAATCGAACGATGTGAATAATAATAAGAGTGCATGTGCATTGGACTAAGTGGAATCATGAGCATTCAATAAACAGGAGAAGACAAGGCAATATGGGCTCTTGGTTAAATCAACAATGATGCATATAAGAGCCACTACAACAATTTAATCATGGTCTTCCCATCAATTCCCCCAAAGAAAAGAAAGGAAAATAAAACTATTTACACGGAAAGCTCCCAACAAGAAAAAGAAGAACGGGAAATATTTTGGGTTTTCCTTTTTTAATTACTACTACAGCAGGAAAATAAACTACTACTAATTTTTTGGTTTTTCTTAAGGTTTATTAAACACACAAGAAGAAAGAAGGAAAAGAATATAAACTAGCATGGATATTACAGTGAAAGAGTATGAGCACCGACATCTAGCAATGAGTGTGTGTGAACATAAATGTAATGTCGGTGAGAATACGATTCCCCAAGCTTAGGCTTTTGGCCTGTTGGTGTATTGCCAGGATAGCTCATGGATACCCGTAGGTGTAGCTGGGGTCGATCACATGAAGAATAGTTGGGATCATAATGTGATGAAGAGGACTCGATCGCCATCGGGTCGGCAACCGCCTCAGATCCCAAGAATAAACAGATCGGCGGAGGTTCATCTTATGGTTCCGGTTCCGGACTGTGCAGATTCCGATAGGCTTGAACGTCCTACCATGGAACAATGTAAGGACCTGTAGACAAGTTAAACAAAGAGGGAGCAGCAAAGTAATAGTCTCGTGGTGATGTTTATCAAAGTACAATTTATATTTGAGCTCCCTTCACACTCTTAACAAGAAAATCATGTGCTAGCATACTCTTATAATCTAAATAAGCACGGGCAGCGTTGTTTCTTCTTTCTCCTCATGCCTAATAGGTATCTCAAAATATTCAGCTAGGCAAGAAGCATAAATGCCTCCAAAGATGGGGCCCTTAGTACGGTTCAGACTTAACCGCCTAGCAACAATTCCACCCATACTAACAGAGTTATTATGTATAAACCATGGAACAAAATAATAATATCAGAACACTAAGGTTTCCACAGCTCCTCATGACCAATCAAGCAACGACTAGCAATAAGGCAAAGTAGCGCAAAACAGGAAAATGTATGCTAGTAATTCTTGCATCGTAAACCTTCCTGGTTTCTCCCACGGTGATAGTGTTAATAAAAGCTTCCACTTCATTACGGTGTGGTTCATCTAAGGTGCCTCACAAGGTATTTTGCAAACCTCGCAAAATTCAGCTAATGTCATCTCCTTAACAACGCCATATACATGAAACTCTACCGTTGGAGGTGATTTCTTAGGGAAAAGTAGAAGTTCTGCACAAAAGTATTTGTGAGTAAGAGATACCGATGACGTTATCGCAGAGGAAGTCGGTGAGGCCAGCATTCTCAATCAATAAATAGAAATCCTCATAAATCCCGCCTCCTCAAGAAGTCATCAAGGCCATTCACACGGCCGACCTCTCAAGGTGCGAGGCAAATTAAATTTGGGCTTCTTCTTCTTACTTTTGTTTTTCCTTCAGACTGCTCGACGAGCCCCTCAAAAGTCTCTTCATTATTTCTGAAATAATCTGAAATTTTTAGTATCTTCAAACAAAAGTGAACCAACTTCAATAAAACTGATAGCAACTACTCATACAAGTGCCTAGAGCATATATCAAGCATTAGAACTACTTGGAACCATATAAATTTGACATGCAAGCTCAAGAACATGGTCACCTATGCAGCACAAATTTGCAAAGAATAAAGCACTAGAACAAAAACTAATTGGACCAATGGAGGAGTCACATACCAAGGAACAATCTCCCAAGCAGTTTTGCAAGAGGTGCTTTGAGCAAGGAGAACAAAATCACAGCAAAAGTGGCCGGAACACGAGCTTGAGTTGGTTTTTCGGTTTGTGTGAGGCAGAGGAAGAAGATGGGTGCAGGGATAAGTGGAGGAGGGCCACCGTGGCCTGACGAGGCGGTGGGGAGCGCCCACCCTCGTGGCCAGTGGCAGCTCCCGCGCTAATTTTTGCACTAAAATCCTCAAATATTCTTAAAAAATCATATTAAATTGGCATGGCATTCGAGGACTTTTATTTTCGGATATTTTTTATATTGCACGGATAAATCAGGAAATGCATGTAAAAATACTATTTTACTTTATTTCTACTAAAGAACAGAAAATATAAAGAGGGTACAGAAGTTTGTGCTTCTAGTTTCATCCATCTCATGCTCATCAAAAGAATCCACTAACAAGGTTGATCAAGTCTTGTTAACAAACTCATTCCGATAATCATGGAACCGAGAAATTTCAATAACACTATGTTACCTCAACGGGATATGGACATCCCCAATAATAAGTATATCATATTTCTTCTTGACAGAGGGAGAGGAAATTCAAAACCTCCAAATATAATCGATGGAATTTTTCCAATAGAGTTGATACTATGAACTTGAGGTTGTTTCCTGAAAGTGTACCGTATGCTCATTACCATTAACATGAAAAGTGACATTGCCTTTGTTGCAATCAATAACAGCCCCTGCAGTGTTAAGGAAAGGTCTTCCAAGAATAATAGACATACTATCATCCTCGGGATATCAAGAATAACAAAGTCCGTTAAAATAGTAACGCTTTGCAACCACAACAGCACATCCTCACAAATACCGGCAGTGTATAGCAGTTGATTTATCAGCCATTTGCAAAGATATTTCAGAGGTGTCAACTTATTCAAGTCAAGTCTACGATATAAAGAGAGAGGCATAACACTAACACCGCTCCAAGATCACATAAAGCAGTTTTAACATAATTTCTCTTAATGGAGCATGGTATAGTAGGTACCCCGATCTCCAAGTTTCTTTGGTATTCCACCCTTAAAAGTATAATTAGCAAGCATGGTGGAAATTTCAGCTTCCGTATCTTTCTTTTATTTGTAACAATATCTTTCATATATTTAGCATAAGGATTCATTTTGAGCATATCACCAATCGATACGCAAAAAGATGGGTCTAATCATTTCAGCAAAGCGCCAAAATCCCCATCATCCTTTTTCTTGGATGGTTTTGAGGAAAAGCATGGGTTTCAACCCATGGTTCTTTCTTTACCATGTTTCCTAGCAACAAAGTCTCTTTTATCATAACTTTGATTCTTTGATTGTGGGTTATCAAGATCAACAGAGGTTCAACTTCTACATCATTATCATTACTAGGTTGAGCATCATCATGAACATCATCATTAACATTTTCACTAGGTTCATGTTCATTACCGATTGTGTTTCAAAGATCGTAAATAGAGATATCATTTGGATTCTCGTGGTTCAGCAATAGGTTCACTAGAAGTTTGCAAAGTCCTATCATTTTTATTTTTCTTCCTTTTAGAAGAACTAGGCATATCAATATTATTTCTCCGAGAATCTTGCTCGATTCTCTTAGGGTGGCCTTCAGATACAAAGGTTCCTAGTCATTCTACCAGTTCTAGTAGCCACTCTAACAGCATAATCATTTTTCTTACTATTCATTTCATCAAGCACTTCTTTCTCGAGCTTTAAGTACTTGTTCTACTTGAGTGGTAAACCATAGAAGCATGTTTGCTAACAAGTTTAAGTTCACCTCTAATATTAGCCATATAATCACTCAAGAGTTTAATCATAAAGGTATTCTGTTTTAATTGTCTACCAAAATAAGCATTAAAGTCATCTTGCTTAAACATAAAGTTATCAAACTCATCCAAGCAATCGACTAGCAATTTTAGTAGGAGGGACTTCAGCTTTATCATATCTATAGAGAGAATTTACCTTTACTACGTGTGTCGGGATATCGGGATCGGAGGTTCTTCAATGAATAAAGAATTGAGATCATATACTTCTTCAACAAAGTGTAAATTAAGACCATGTATTTCTTCAATAGGAGGTAAATTTTAACATCTTCAGCTTTAATACCTTTTTCTTTCATAGATTTCTTTGCCTCTTGCATATCTTCAGGATCGAGAAATAGAACACCTCTTCTTCGGAGTTGGTTTAGGAATAGGCTCAAGAATTGGCTCAGAGCTGGCTCAGAGTTGGCTCAGAGGTGCCCAATTATTTTCATTTGTCAACATATTATTCAATAGAATTTCAGCTTCATCCGTGTTCTTTCCCTAAAAGAGAACCAGCACAACTATCCGTAATCTCCGAAGCATCGGTTAGTCCATTATAAAAGATATCAAGTATTTCAGTTTCTTAAGAGGATGATCAGCAAAGCATTATAACTTGAGAAGCCTCCCCAAGCTTGTGGGAGACTCTCTTCTTCAATTTGCACGGTTGTATATTTCCTCAAAGCAGCTTGTTTCTTATGAGTAGGGAAATATTTAGCAGAGAAGTAATAAATCATATCCTGGGGACTACGCACACAACCAGGATCAAGAGAATTAAACCATATCTTAGCATCACCCTTTAATGAGAACGGAAATATTTTGAGTATATAAAAGTAGCGCAATCTCTCATCATTAGTAAACAGGCAGCTATATCATTTAACTTAGTAAGATGTGCCACAACAGTTTCAGATTCATAGCCATAAAAAGGATCAGATTCAACCAAAGTAATTATATCAGGATCAACAGAGAATTCATAATCCTTATCAGAACACGATAGGTGAAGTAGCAAAAGCAGGTCAGGTCTCATCCTATCTCTAAGAGATTCTTTACTCCATTTAACTAGCAGCCTCTTAAGTTCATATCTATCCCGGCAGCAAAAATAGCGCGTAAGATTCCGCATCAAAAGATAACCTCGTGAATAGCAGCATATTTTCATCATCACTTTCATCATTGTATTCAGGTTCAATAATTTCTTTTTCTCCAACCCTAGCAATTTGTTCATCTAGAAATTCACCAAGGGACACAGAGTATCAAGCATAGAAGTAGTTCCATCATAAGTAATCATGCATAATGTATGGCATCATCAATAACATGCACATATCGGAACTAATAGCGTAAGCAGGTTTAGGTGTCGCTAGCTTACTCATAATGTAAGGTGAATCAAGTGCGAGCTAGATGGCGTTCCTTACCTCCCTCGTAGTTGAGGGATAAATTGTTGTCTTAGCATCTTTCAAGTTCTTCATAGTGTCCAGCAGATATAAATCCCAAGTGACTCAAAGAATAGAGCTATGCTCCCGCCAACGGCGCCTTAAAAAGGTCTTGATAACCCACAAGTATAGGGATCGCAACAGTTTTCGAGGGTAGAGTATTCAACCCAAATTTATTGATTCGACACAAGGGGAGCCAAAGAATATTCTCAAGTATTAGCAGCTGAGTTGTCAATTCAACCACACCGAAACTTAGTATCTGCAGCAAAGTGTTTAGTAGCAAAGTAATATGATAGTGGTGGTAACGGTAACAAAAGTAAAGACAAGAAAAGTAATGTTTTGGTATTTTGTAGTGATTGTAACAAGAGTAACGGAAAAGTAAATAAGCGAGAACCAGATATGGAAAGCTCATAGGCACCGGATCAGTGATGGATAATTATGTCGGATGCGGTTCGTCATGTAACAACCATAACATAGGGTGACACGTAACTAGCTCCAATTCATCAATGTAATGTAGGCATGTATTTCAATATAGTCATACGTGCTTATGGAAAAGAACTTGCATGACATATTTTGTCCTACCCTCCCGTGGCAGCGGGTCCTATTGGAAACTAAGGGATATTAAGGCCTCCTTTAATAGAGAACCGAACAAAGCATTAGCACATAGTGAATACATGAACTCCTCAAACTATGGTCATCACCGGAGTGGTCCCGATTATTGTCACTTCGGGTTGCCGGATCATAACACATAGTAGGTGACTATAGACTTGCAAGATAGGATCAAGAACACACATATATTCATGAAAACATAATAGGTTCAGATCTGAAATCATGGCACTCGGCCCTAGTGACAAGCATTAAGCATAGCAAAGTCATAGCAACATCAATCTCGTAACATAGTGGATACTAGGATCAAACCCTAACAAAACTAACTCAATTACATGATAAATCTCATCCAACCCATCACCGCCCAGCAAGCCTACGATGGAATTACTCACACGGCGGTGAGCATCATGAAATTGGTGATGGAGGATGGTTGATGATGACGACGGCGATTAATCCTCTCCGAGCCCCGAACGGACTCCAGATCAGCCTCCCGAGAGAGATTAGGGCTTGGCGGCGGCTCAGATCGTAAAACGCGATGATTTCTTCTCTCTGATTTTTTTCTCCCAAAGCCAATATATGGAGTTGGAGTTACGCCGAGGGTCTCCAGGGGCCCACGAGGTAGGGGGCGCCTAGGGGGGCGCCCACCTCGTGGGACAGGGTGTGGGCCCCGGTCTTCATCTTTGGCAGGATTTTTATTATTTTTTATAAGACATCCCGTGGAGTTTCAGGTCATTCCGAGAACTTTTGTTTTCTCGCACATAAAACAACATCATGGCAATTCTCGCTAAAACAAATGCCATCCGGTTAGTTCCATTCAAATCATACAAGTTAGAGTCCAAAACAAGGGCAAATGTTTTTGGAAAAGTAGATACGACGGAGACGATCATACCCATATCATCAATATTAATCAAGCAGAAGTAGGGTTTTACCTCCATCGAGAGGCCCTCAACTCGGGTAAACATCTGTGTCCCTTGCTTCCTCGCTACCATCAGCCTTGATGCATGATCGAGACCCCTACCGAGATTCGCTGGTTTTGACAATCGACATTGGTGCTTTCATTGAGAGTTCCTCTCTGTCGTCGCTGCTGGGCTCGATGGCTTCTTCAACCATCGCCAATAACACGATACCGGACAGTCACAACGAGCATGGCTTAGACCTGTTGTCGGACAAAGCTCGGGTGTCACCTCAGATTAGCCTCGACCTAAATCCGAGCAGGCTGCGCGTTTAAGGATGCAGAGCTGGACCCCGCCCCGTGTCGCGAGACTCATCGGCGTTGGAGCCAAACACGGCCTTATCTCTGTGGTGGTTTATGACTCGGACCCCGGATTCAGATCCGGATGTTGAGTCCGTCCGCGACTCCGAGCCGGTCGAGCTGTGATGGGCCCGTAATGGAGTTCACCATGGACATTTTTCGCACTCGCCTTTGGCGACATGCTGAACTCGCTGAAAATCTCTTGACAGAAATTTCTGGGCCAAACTATGTCCGGTTCGAGGGAAGCAAGCGATGAAGAAATTCGCTGCCCACCCACCACCCACTTCATAGACACGGTCGATGATTTAACCGACGGTTCGATTAATTCAAGACATCGACGTATGGACGACGATGCAGAGAAGATGAGGAATCTACGGCGTACCGGACTTCCCTCATCACACGACGATACATGGTGGATACGCCAAAGAGGACAAAGGCGATAATCCGACGATAAAACCCCGCATAAAAGCCAAAGCGACGGCAGCAGGCTTCATTCTAAGTCCAGCAATAGCAAAAATAAAGGACAAGAGCGCCAAAGGATCGACACTACAATCAACTCCAAAGGCAACAACGACCATACGGACTCAAAGAATGGAGCAGATTTAACCAGGTCACCCCGAACACAGTTCGAGTAGACGCCGAGGACAATGATCCCGACGGACGAGGTCATCAAAACGAACCAGACAGAAAAACAGTCCGGTAATGATGCAATCCCTAAAACACGCTGAACGAGATAACCTCCACGTAAAGCTTATGGCCACCGCAAGAAGTCTAAAGAAGGTATAACGGCTCAAGGTCAAGACAGAAACGCCAACCGCAGATGGAATAAAGTGCTAGATATCAAGAAAGATACGGTGATGATCGCCATACAAAGAGCTATCCAAAACGCAAGCTACCGCTGAATTCGACGACGGTTGTATTTCACTTCATAGCCGCAACAAAGCGGCTACCGATCCACATGAACACCTGAATAAGAAAGTCGGCGCTGCCAGGTCCATTTATGGATCCAAAGGACGCACTCCAGCGGGGACTATGGACGCCAAAATGATTACGCTAATCGAATACCAGTCCGAATAAAGACCGGACACAACAACAACCGACGACATGCCACAAGACGCCCAGACATGAGGGGCTGCTCACCCCCGTGCTTTACCGATGAAGCATCGACCACGAATTCCCACGTGGCTTTAAACCTGTGGAACATAGAGGCATACGACGGAACGATGACCTGTGGGTCCGGATCGAGGACTTTATCCTCGCACATACATATGGCTCGTGGGGATGACCTTCACGCCATCAAATACCTCCCTCAAGTCGAAGGGACCAGCTCGCACTGCTGAAAGGCCTCCCGAAAATTCAATTGGGAGCTGGGAGGAACTCGAGGAAGCTTTCAGGCCAATTTTCAAGGGACCTATGTCCGACCTCCGGATGCCGACGACTTAAGTCACATAGTCCAACAGCCCGAGAATCTCCCGCAAGTTTTGGAACAGATTCCTCACTAAGAAGAGCCAAATTGTTGACTATCCGGATGCCGAAGCCTTAGCGGCATTCAAACACAAAGATCTGGGATGAGTGGCTTGCCGACACCTCGCCAAGAAAAGCCAAGGACAATGGCAGCCCTAATAAGTTTTATGACCCGCTATGCTGGAGAAGATAGTGGCTAGCCCATAAAGGCACCAAATGACCCCAAAGACATCTGAAATAAGGGATGGCAACGGAAGCCACGCGCCATAAACACAAACACCAAAACAAGGAAGAGAGCCCGATAACATGATGGTTAATGCCGATTCAGGGGCTCTCACCTAATCATCAAAATAAGCCATCTAAAGGGAGCAAAGAGGGACCGCCTGGCCTGAATAGAGTCCTAAATGACTATGCCAAATTCATGGCACTTCGACAAACCTCAGAAACCACACGCACGAGAGTGCTGGTCTTCAAGCAGGCCGCAAATTAAATGCCAACACAAGGAAAGGGAAGCACTAAGTGAAGACGAGGATGAACCTCGCCAAACCAACACCGGCGACGTAAAAAATCCCGCCAGAGGTTAAAACAAAGGAACATGATCCACGCGACTCACACATCCATGAGGAGGCACGAACGCCGCATGGAGACGCGCCGATATAGAGCCCATCGTATCACGCCTAACCACCGGATGCCTTATCCGATCACTTTCGACAACTTGGATGACCGAACTAGTATTCGCGCGGAGGATCAAAGGCCTTGGTGCTCGACTCGATAATCGACGGATACCGCCTCACCCGCTGGCCTTATGGACAGCGGCAGCAGCCTCAATTTAATATATGAGGACATCGTCTGCAGGATGGGGATAGACCCATCCAGAATTAACCAAAGCAACACCACCTTTGAAGGGGTGATACCAGCGCTGAAGCTCATAGCGAGGCTCCACGACCGAGGTAACATTCGCTCTCCAGCAACCCGTAAGAGAAGAACTACTTTCATCATCGCACCTTCCAAAGCGACTATCACGTAGTGCTCGGAAGAACGGCCTTCGCCCGCTTCAACGCATTGCCGCACTATGGAGACCTTACACTTAAGATGCCCGTCCACGTGGCGCCATCACCGTTAGCGGACTAACAGAGCGCTCGCCACGCACGGCGAACACGCTGACGGCCCTCGCGCCGGACTATAAGCGCCTCCAACATCGAAAACACGACCGGTCATTAAAGACCACAGATCGGCTAGACGAGTCCGGTCGCCCGGATAAAATTGAACCAGTGGCACCAGATATGTAATCCCATAGTGGACAATTGGGATATAAATACTTAACATAGTCCCATAGTTGGCTCAACCTTATGGGCAGGCCAACATCTTACACTTTTATTATCCACCGTGATACTTACGCTGTACTCTTCACGAAGTTTTACTTTTTCCACGCATAACGCTTGCACGATACCCTTCCGTGATACGCACAACGGAGACAAAGGCGCAGACGCAGCAGGCCCTGCTCAACGGGTTTCTTTTTAGATTAAGCCCCGTAAACCTTTTTATTGCCTCTTGTTGTTTAACCATCCCATGGGTTCCATACCCACGAGGATATCGCCGCTTTTGGCATCTCGCCATGACAAAGTTAACGCATCGCACTGAACAACAGGGTTTATGACAAATGGGCATTCTTGAGCCCATCGACTATTATAAAGTCCGAATACCTCGGAGTTTTCGCGCCATGAGTTTGGCCTTATATGCAGCAGTCTCAATCTTGTCTTTGGTCAAATGTTGGGTTTGCTCGCTCCGGGTTTGCCGCCTACGCTCCATTACTATCGGCTAAGGTGGCTAAAGGAGAACTACTGTGATTGTGCCCTGGTTATTCTTGACGAGCACCTCAAGAGAGAAAGCCAAAACTGATCACCATGATACAATGAGAGACCGTTGAACCACTCAAGACTTATCGGAATCTTTAGGATCCCTCCAAGATAACGAAGGACCGCTTCCGGTCATGTACACACGCTACCGTATTCGGATGCACGCTGAAGGTACCAGGGCTACATAGTAGCCCCAACATTAGAGTCCCATGGCTAAGTTTAAAGTGTTACAGCTATATAGTCCGTTGCCTAGTTCGACGTAAGATCACCTCCTTCATGGACCAAGACGTTGGATCAAGTGTGATTAAGCATATTTTTCGAAAGCACCCCGCATTGCTCATGGGGGATGAAGCCAACGATCGCTATCTTTCGATTAAATATTCCTATATATATATATATATATATATATATATATATATGTAAACGGCCACACAGGGGACACAATAATACTTTCGGGCAAAAAGTATAAATATAGCTTTACAACTAACATTGTTTTTACAATGATTCGATTCATCACTCTAATAAGACATTTTTCGAGCATCGCTACTATTAGGCGGGCACCTTCGTGACTCTGCGCCAAGTAGTGCTCGCCGGATATCGCCCCCGCCGGATCATGGGTCGCTATAATATTGGCCTCCATATCCGCCCAATAGGCTTTAACGCTGGCAAGAGCCATCCGCACCTCTATGCATGCCGACCTCCTCATGGCATCGACCAGGCACGGCCCCAAGGAACCGCTGCACCAAGCCAAAGTAACTGCCGGGCTTAGGCCCTTTCGCCAAAGATGGTCTATCATGCATCGCATTGCAAGACCGACAGCCTCGTGAAGCCCGCCACAAAGAGCCATCTTGTCATTTAACGGCAGCGGGCGAGTGGGAGCATTGAATTGCGACCGTAAAAGCTTCTCCACCTCCTTATCACCCCGACCAAGAACTTGGCAACGCCACCGACACTTCGCCAACCGCACACGTGTCCGCTGACTCCAGCCCCATCCAGGGGAGCGATTTGATCGAAAAACTTCGTCCGCAGTAAGTAGGAACCTCCACCACGATTTTACCGCCTGTTGAAGCTCCTCCCGCGCACCCCGAGCTCGGTCCGTTTCCTTGGTGGCATTGCGTCTTTGTCCAGCTCGCCAAGTTATCCTTATGCCCCTTTTTAAGGAGCTCATACTGCTCAGCGGCATTTTTAACTCAATAGCCATTTCGCCATCTTTTCCTCGCTTCGTGATGAGCAGCCTGTTCGGCTCTCGCCTCGGTCGCTTTTAGGGCAGCCGCATTGCTAACCCGAGCTTGTTCCTTGGCTTGGACAAGTTCTCGCCTCGTGGCTCCATGGCAGCAGCACCATCTGCAGTCCCAACATATTACATTAATATCATGCCGCCCATATTTTCCTATACAAAGGAGGCAGAGCGATACCTTGTGATTTGTCCAGCCATTGCTCACCAACGGATATCAGCATCAATCGAACGAATTCGCCGGTCAGCTCGAAACTTCGATGGACTGGTCGGCGGCCGGACTCACAGTACCGCAAGTGTTTACAGCGCAATCATTGATTTATGATCCCCGCTTGCCACCTAGGGCGGCAACCGTAGTCTCGTGGGCTACTATCTATATGGAGCACACCTAATGCGTGCCTCACAGCCAAAAAACAAGGTATTCTTCACTACATACCTCAAAGCCTTTGAGCAGACTTGTAAATGTTTCATTCAAACCGCTTAGAAGCGGAGGAAATCTTTCCGAGCACCGCGCCATTAATGAGCGGTGCTCCTCCGAAGTGCAGCTCGCCCAAGAGACTGTCAAGACGTCTGCCGGACATCAAACTGTGTCGGACTCCTCCCATCGCCTCGTGGGAGCCAAATGCCTGGGCCTGTGGGGCTGACATTGGCTTCCGCCTCGCAGATCTGGATTCCTCCGTGACGACACCTCGTGTCGCCCGCTTCATGAGCCGGAGAGGTGGGTGGGTCTTGCTTCCATCATCTCCGGAGGAAGATCCTCAAGACTAACTCGCTGAGAAGGGCTGCTAGCCGATCAAGTAAAGATGAATCTGGTTATTGATCTAGGAGGAACGCAGCACCTTCAATTAAAATTAACTTACAGCTCGGTGGAGGGCTGGCCCACAGGGCACGATGCGGAGAGGGTGCCTGCTGGGGCGAGCCTCCGGTGTTATCTTTTCCCGGTGGCATCTCCGCCTCCGAGTCTTCGGAGGCGGCCCTCTTTTTCCAAGACGGGAGGAGGCCTTAGCCTCCCTTCCCGACTATCCTCCCTAGGAGAGGCAACAATTCCCCGGTTCGATGCGAGCGTGAAGCTCGATTTCTTCGTTCTTCCGCTTGTCTTCCCCGAGTGCATTCTCGCCGAGCACCCGTCAAGCATCTTGGCCATGGTGGGACCAAAGTAGCCTCGTGAAGTGGCGCCGACACCTGATTCTTCCGCCTTTGCCGAGCCATTCCTCGCCACGGATGATTTTCGTAACAAACAATCATGACAAATGCAAAACAGGGTGTCCGCATCAAAGCTACTTACTTGGGTATCTAGGCGATTGTAGCTTAGGCCCGATCTCGGTGGTGTCCGGACACTTTACTTTCCGTCCAAGAATAATTTGTACATCTCGCCAAGCTTCAGTCAAGAAGTGCTTGACGGTCCGCTGACCCTCCGGATTGAACTCCCACATCCGGAGAGGCCGGCGTTGGCACGGAAACATCCGCCGGATCAACATCACTTGCATTATGCTGACAATATTAACGTCCCTTGCAAGAAGCTCCCGGATGCGATTCTCGCAGATCGTATATCACCAGCGGGTCCCCAATTCCGCCTATGTCTCGTCCAAGACGCCAATTAGACGGAGGGCCCGAAGCGAAACTCGGGGCAGCCGCCACTTTGTGCCTCTCGGGAGCCGTGATATAGAACCACCTCCGCTGCCATACATCGGATACTTCGAAAGAACCTCCGCCACGGGCATCGCTGCTCTTCTTATTACGACTCAAGATTTCCACATGTCGCCTCAATCATCTTCGGCCACATTGAAGGTCTTGAGCCATAAGTCAAGTGTGGGGCGACATGGAGAAAAGCCTCGCACACGATAATAAACGATTTAGATATGGAGGATAGCATCGGAGACAGATCATGAAAATCCAACCCATAATAGAACATGAGCCCTCACGAAGGGAACGAGGGCTAAACCTGCACCGAGAGGAAGTGTGGGACTAAAACGACACACTGCTGGTCTCCGGCGAGGGATGACCTGCCCCGAGCAGGGGAGCCTGTGGCTGGATATCTCGCGGTCAAGTATCCCACCTCCTAAGCTTTGCAATGTCCTTCTCTTCAATCGAGGAGGCCACCCACCGCCTTGAGTGTCGATCCGACATATTGGAGGATTCCGAGGGGTGGAGCTTAGGTTTTGGGTGTTAGAACTCGAGGTGCGAGAAGGCGCGATGAAGGTGAAATAAGAGGCGAGGTCTCACCCCTTTATAAAGAGGGTGAATATCAAGAGTCCCTGCACCGCTTGAGGCTTATCTAAAAACACACGGGTTATACCAACAGTCCGTCCGAGGGTCACGCGTGCTCACATTGATGGAAAATCCCGTAATAAGAGGAACACGATCCCGCCGACGGACATGCAATAAAACCGCCGCAACACGAAGTCGCTAGGGGCAGGAAACATCGGTTCGCTGGACCAAGCCCCTATGCAAGGGCACGACACATCGAAGATTGCCAAAGAAATCAGATCTATACCATACGAAGATCATCTTGCAGGTCCGACACGCCCACGGTTCGAGCAACCACTTTGAGTATTCAGAGGAGGAACCCGCCTGCAATGTCAAGACAAAGCTGCGCCACGGACTCATCGCCATTGAAGCCTC
Organism: Aegilops longissima; assembly: GCA_021605205.1. Classification (NCBI taxonomy): domain Eukaryota; kingdom Viridiplantae; phylum Streptophyta; class Magnoliopsida; order Poales; family Poaceae; genus Aegilops; species Aegilops longissima. The sequence continues at coordinate 5,058 of JAHIAM010005473.1, read as the reverse complement.
GTTCAGGGCTACCGAGGGGTCCCGGATTAGGGGTATCCGTGTTGGGTAACGTAGTAATTTCAAAAATTTTCTACGATCACGCAAGACCATGGTGATGGCATAGCAACGAGAGGGAGAGTGTCCGCCCACGCACTGTGAGACCGAAGCGAAGCGCTATATCAACGCTGTTGATGTAGTCGCACGCCTTCACGATCCGACCGATCCAAGCACCGCATCTGCACCTCCGAGTTCTTAGCACACGCTCAGCTCGATGACGATCCCCGGCTTCGATCCAAAGAAAGGCCGGGAGGAGTTCCACAAGACGACGGGCGCAGGACGATCTTGATGTTCTATCACGCAGGCTTCGCCTAAGCACCGCAACAATATGACCGAGGTGGAATATGGTGGAGGGGGCACCGACACGCTAAGGAACGATCACGAAGATCAACTTGTGTGTCCTAGGGTGCCCCCGCCCCGTGATATAAAGGAGCAAGGGAGGGCCGCCAGCCCTTGGGCGACTAGGAGGGGGGAGTCCTCCTAGTAGGAGTAGGACTCCCTTCCTAGTCCTACTAGGAAGAGGGAAGGGGAAGGAAAGAGAGGAGAGGAGAGGAAAGGGGCTGCGCCTCCTAGTCCAATTCGACTCCCCATGGAGGGGGGGCGCCACCTCCTGGTGCAGCCCTCTCTCCCTCTTGGCCCAATAAGGCCCATAACTTCCCCGGGGTTCAGTAACCCTCCCAAGACTCGTTTTTTCTCCGAAACTTCCGAACCTTCCGTGTCCGAATATAACCATCCAATATATCAATCTTTATGTCTCGACCATTTCGAGACTCCTCGTCATGTCCGTGATCACATCCGGACTCAACTCCTTCGTACATCAAAATACATAAACTCATAATATAACCGCCATTGAAACTTTAAGCGCATGGACCTCTACGGTTCGAGAATCATGTAGACATGACCTAGAACCATTCTCGTCAATAACCAATAGCGGAACCTGGATGCCCATATTGGTTCCTACATATTCTACGAAGATCTTTATCGGTCAAACCGCATAACAACATACGTTGTTCCTTTGTCATCGGTATGTTACTTACCCGAGATTCGATCGTCGGTATCCAATACCTAGTTTAATCTCGCATCGGAAAGTCTCTTTACTCGCTCCAGAATACATCATCTCACAACTAACTCATTAGTTGTAATGCTTGCAAGGCTTATGTGATGTGTATTACCGAGAAGGCCTAGAGATACCTCTCCCATAATCGGAGTGACAAATCCTAATCTTGATTCATGCCAACTCAACATATACTTTCGAGACACTTGTAGAGTACCTTTATAATCACCCAGCTACGCCAGACGCTTGGTAGCACACAAAGTGTTCCTCCGTAAACGGAGTTGCATAATCTCATAGTTGTAGGAACTTTGTATAAGTCATGAAGATAGCATAAGCAACATACTAAACGATCAAGTGCTAAGCTAATGAAATGGGTCATGTCAATCACATCATTCTCCTAATGATGTGATCCCATTAATCAAATGACAACACATGTCTATGGTTAGGAAACATAACCATCTTCGATTAATGAGCTAGTCTAGTAGAGGCATACTAGTGACTATCTGCTTGTCTATGTATTCACACATGTATTATGTTTCCGTTAATACAATTCTAGCATGAATAATAAACATTTATCATGATATAAGGAAATAAATAATAACTTTATTATTGCCTCTAGGCATATTTCCTTCAGCCTCCCACTTGCACTAGAGTCAATAATCTAGATCACATCACCATGTGATTAACATCGATAGTTCACATCATCATGTGATTAACACCCATAATTCACATCGCCATGTGACCAAGACCCAAAGGGTTTACTAGATTCAGTAATCTAGTTCACATCGCTATGTGATTAACACCCAAAGAGTACTAAGGTGTGATCATGTTTTGCTTTGTGAGAGAATCTTAGTCAACGGGTCTCGCCACATTCAGATCCGTATGTATTTTGCAAATCTCTATGTCAACAATGCTCGCACGGAGCTACTCTAGCTAATTGCTCCCACTATCAATATGTATCTAGATCGAGACTTAAAGTCATCCAGATCGGTGTCAAAACTTGCATCGACGTAACCCTTTACGCATTTAACCTTTATCACTTCCATAATCGAGAAACATATCCTTATTCCATTAAGGATAATTTTGACCGCTGTCCAAAGGATCTATTCCTAGATCACTATTGTACCCCTTGCCAAACTCAGGCAGGGTATACAATAGATCCGTACACAGATGGCATACTTCATAGAACCTATGGCCAAGGCATAGGAATGACTTTCATTCTCTTTTCTATCTTCCGCTGCGGGTCGGGTTTTGAGTCTTACTCAATTTCACACCTTTGTAACACAAAAGAATTCTTTCTTTGATCGCTCCATTTTGAACTACTTCAAAATCTTGTCAAGGTATGTACTCATTGAAAAACTTATCGCCGCCTTGATCTATCTCTATAGATCTTAATGCTCAATATGTAAGCAGCTTCACCGAGGTCTTTCTTTGAAAACTCCTTTGAAACACTCCTTTATGCTTTGCGTATAATTCTACATTATTTCCGATCTACAATATGTCATTCACATATACTTATCGTAAATGTCAGAGTGCTCCCACTCACTTTCTTGTAAATACAGCTTCACCGCAAGTCTCAGATAAACTATATGCTTTGATCACACTATCAAAGCGCTTATTCCAACTCCGAGATGCTTGCACCAGTCCATAGATGGATCGCTGAGCTTGCACATTTTGTTAGCTCCTTTAGGATTGACAAAACCTTCTGTTGTATCATATACAACTCTTCTTTAATAAATCCATTAAAGAATGTATTTTGACATCCATTTGCCAGATTTCATAAATGTATGATTGCAACATGATTCGACAGACATAAGCATCGCATAGCTTGAGTAAATCTCATTGTAGTCAACACCTTGAACTTGTCGAAAACCTTTCATGATAAGTCGAGCTTTGTAGATAGTAATACTACTATCAAGATCTGTCTTCCTCTTGAAGATCCATTTATATGATATGGCTTGCCGATCATTGGGCAACTCCATCAAAGTCCACACTTTGTTCTCATATATGGATCCCATCTCGATTTCATGGTCTCAAACCATTTTATGGAATCTGGCTCATCATCGCTTCCTCATAGTTCGAGGTTCATCATGGTCTAGTAACATGACTTCTAGAATAGGATTACCGTACCACTGCGCGGATCTTACTCGAAGACCCACGAGGTTTGGTAGCAACTTGATCTGAAGTTTCATGATCATCATCATTAACTTCCTCACTAATTGGTGTAGGAATCATCGAACCGATTCCGTGATGAACTACTTTCCAATAAGGGAGAAGGTACAATTACCTCATCAAGTTCTACTTTCCTCCCACTCACTTCTTTCGAGAGAAACCTCTTCTAGAAAGGATCCATCTTAGCAACGAATGACTTGCCTTCGGATCGTGATAGAAGGTATACCCAATAGTTACCTTTGGGTATTCTATGAAGACGCACTTTCCGATTTGGGTTCGAGCTATCAGTTGAAACCTTTTCATAAGCATCGCAACTCCAAGCTTTAAGAAACGATAGCTTAGGTTTATCGTTAAACCATAGTTCATACGGTGTCATCTCAACGGATTTAGATGGTGCCCTATTAAACGTGAATGCAGCTGTTTCTAATGCATAACCCCAAAACAATAGTGGTAAATCGGTAAGATACATCATAGATCGCACCATATCCAATAAAGTGCATTTATGTTCGGACACACCATTATGTTGTGGTGTTCCATGTATGAGCTGTGAAACTATTCCACTTTGTTTTAATTGAAGACCAAACTCAGAACTCAAATATTCATCTCTACGATCGATCGCAGAAACTTTATTTTCTTGTTACGATGATTTTGCACTTCACTCAAATTCTTTGAACCTTTCAACTATTTCGACTTATGTTTCATCAAGTAGATATACCCATATCGCTCAAATCATCCGTGAAGGTCGAAAATAATGATACCCGCCATTTAGCCTTAATACTCATTGGTCTCTGCATACATCAGATGTATTATTTCCAATAAGTCAATAGCTTGTTCCATTGTTCCGAGAACGGAGTTTCAGTCATCTTGCCCAAAAGGCATGGTTCGCAAGCATCAAATGATTCATAATCAAGTGATTCCAAAAGTCCATCAAGATGGATTTTCTTCATGCGCTTTACACCAATATGATTCTAAACGGCAAGCCACAAATAAGTTGCACTATCATTATTAATTTTGCATCTTTTGGTTTCAATATTATGAATATGTGTATCACTATGATCGAGATCCAATGAACCATTTTCATTGGGTGTAACCATATAAGGTTTTATTCATGTAAACAGTAACAACAATTTATTCTCTTACTTAAATGAATAACCGTATTGCAATAAACATGATCAAATCATATTTATGCTCAACACCAAATAACACTTATTTAGGTTTCACACTAATCCTCGAAAGTATAGGAGTAAGCGATGATGATCATATCAATCTTGGAACTACTTCCAACACTCATCGTCACTTCCCTTCAACTAGTTTCGCTCATTCTGCAACTCTGCTTCAAGTTACTACTCTTAGCAACTGAACCAAGATCAAATACCGAGGGTTTGCTATGAACACTAGTAAAATACACATCAATAATCAGTATATCAAATATACCTTTGTTCACTTTGCCATCCTTCTTATCCGCCAAATACTTGGGGTAGTTCCGCCCAAAGGACCAGTTCCATTGCAGCAAAAGCACTTAGTCTCGTGCTTAGGTCCGCACTTTGGGCTTCTTCACCGAGTAGCAACTTGCTTGCCGCTCTTCTTGAAGTTCCCTCTTCCCTTTGCCCTTTTCCTTGAGACTAGTGGTCTTGTCAACCATCAACACTTGATGTTTTTCTTGATTTCTACTCTTCACGATTTTAGCATCGCTAAGAGCTTGGGAATTGTTTTCGCTATCCCTTGCATACTATAGTTCATCACGGTTCTAGTAACTTAGTGATGGTGACTAGAGAATTCTGTCAATCACTATCTTA
>JAHIAM010005472.1:0-35775 GCA_021605205.1 Aegilops longissima | reverse complement strand
TCCCACTCACTTTCTTGTAAATACAAGCTTCTCCAAAAGTCCTAGATAAACCCATATGCTTTGATCACACTATCAAAGCGCTTATTCCAACTCCTAGAGGCTTGCACTGCACTATAAATTGATCGTTGAGCTTGCACACTTTGTTAGCACCTTTTGGATCGACAAAACCTTCTGTTGTATCATATACAACTCTTCTTCTAGAAATCCATTCAAGAATGCAGTTTTACATCCATTTGCCAAATTTCATAATCATAAAATGCGCAATTGCTAACATGATTCGGACGGATTTAAGCATCGCCACGGTGAGAAAGTCTCATCGAAGTCAACCCCTTGAACTTGTCGAAAACCTTTTGCAACAAGTCGAGCTTTGTAGATAGTTACATTACCATCAGCCACTTCTTCTTAAAATCCATTTATTCTCAATAGCTTGCCGATCATCGGCAAGTCTACCAAAGTCCATACTTTGTTCTCATACATGGATCCCATCTCAGATTTCATGGCTTCAAGCCATTTTATGAATCTGGCTCACCATCGCTTCTTCATAGTTCGTAGGTTCATCATGATCTAGTAGCATGACTTCCGTAATAGGATTACCGCACCACTCTGGTGCGGATTTTGTTCTCGTTGATCTACAAGTTCAGTGACAACTTGATCTGAAGTTTCATGATCTTTATCATTATCTTCCTCACTAACTGGTGTAGGTGTTACGTAAACTGATTTCGTGACTTAACTACTTTCCAATAAGGGAGCTGGTACTATTACCTCATCAAGTTCCACTTTCCTCCCACTCACTTCTTTTCGAGAGAAACTCCTTCTAGAAAGGATCCATTTTAGCAACTAATGTTTTGCCTTCGGATCTGTGATAGAAGGTGTACCCAATTGTCTCCTTTGGGTATCCTATGAAGACACATTTTCCGATTTGGGTTCAAGCTTATCAGGTTGAAGTTTCTTCACATAAGCATCGCAACCCCAAACTTTCAGAACGATAACTTTGGTTTCTTGCTAAACCATAGTTCATAAGGCGCCGCCTCAACGGATTTTGACGGTGTCCTATTTAACGTGAATGCGCCGCCTCAAGAGCATAACCCCAAAATGATAGCGTAAATCTGTAAGAGATATCATAGATCGCACCATATCCAAAGAAAGTGCGACACGACGCTCGACACACCATTGCGCTGTGGTGTTCCGGTATGGAGTTGCAAACTATTCCGCTTTGTTTCAAATGTAGACCAAACTCAGAACTCAAATATTCGCCCCACGATCAGATCGTAGAAACTTTATTTTCTTATTACGATGATTTTCAACTTCACTCAAATTTTTGAACTTTTCAAATGTTTCGCATTTATGTTTCATTAAGTAGATATACCCATATCTGCTCAAATCATCTGTGAAGGTGAGAAAATAACGATATCCGCCACGAGCTTCAACATTCATTGGACCACATACATCCGTATGTATGATTTCCAATAAATCTGTTGCTCTTCCATAGTACCGAGAACGGTGTTTTAGTCATCTTGCCCATGAGGCACGGTTCGCAGTGCCAAGTGATTCATAATCAAGTGACTCCAAAAGTCCATCAAGATGGAGTTTCTTCATGCTTTACAATCGATATGACCTAAACGGCAGTGCTACAAATAAGTTGCACTATCATTATCAACTCGCATCTTTTGGTTTCAACATTATGAATATGTGTATCACTACTATCGAGATTCATTAAAATAGACCACTCTTCAAGGGTGCATGACCATAAAAGATATTATTCATATAAATAGAACAACCATTATTCTCCGATTTAATGAATAACCGCCTCGATCAAACAAGATCCAGATATAATGTTCATGCTCAACGCCGCACCAAATAACAATTATTCAGGTCTAAAACTAATCCCAAGGTAGATGTAGAGGTAGCGCGTCGATCGCGATCACATCGACTTTGGAACCGCTTCCCACGCGCATCGTCACCCTCGCCCTTTGCCGTTGTTCGCTATCCGTAGTTCCTGCTTCGAGTTGCAAATATTAGCAATGTAACCAGTATCAAATACCCGTGTACTATCATGCTAGCTCTAGTAAGGTACACATCAATAACAAGTATATCACATATACCTTTGTTCACTTTGCCATCCTTCTTATCCGCCAAATACTTGGGGCAGTTCCGCCCAAAGGACCAGTTTGCTTGGCAGAGAAGCACTCAGCCAGGCTTAGGTCCAGACTTGGTTTTTCTCCCGATCAGAACTTGTTTGCTGTTCTTCTTGAAGTTCCCTTCTTCTTCCCTTTGCCTTTCTTCTTGAAACTAGTGGTCTTATTGACCATCAACACTTGATGCTCCTTTTGATTTCTACCGCAGCTTTTAGCATCATGTAAGAGCTCTGCATAGTCTTTACTAACCCTTGCATATTATAGTTCATCACGGCCTTTGTAGCTTGGTGGCGTGATTGAAGAATTCGTCAATGACACAATCATCCGGAAGATTAACTCCAGCTTGATTCAAGTGATTGTAATACCTGCATATTTTGAGTATGTGCTCACCGATGTAACTATTCTCTCCATCTTGCAGCTATAGAACTTATTGAGACTTCATATCTCTCAATCCGCATTCTGTTGAAATATCAACTTCAACTCCTCGAACATCTCATATGCTCCATGACGCTCAAAACGCCGCTGAAGACCCGGTTCTAAGCCGTAGCATGGCACACTGAACTATAGAGTAGTCATCACCGCTTTGCCACAGACGCTCACAACTTCTCGCTCAAGATCTCGCAGCAGGCCTCGCTACCCGCCGGTGCTTCCAGACGAATTTTCTCGGCAGCAATGAGGATTATCCTCGTTTACGGACCCAGTCCGTAATTGCTACCATCATCTTTCAACTTTGCTTTCAAGGAACGATTAAAATTCAACGAACAACAGACGAGCCATCTATCTACAAAGAAACATAGACAAGCAAAATACTATCAGTACTAAGTTCATGATAAATTTAAGTTCAATTAATCATATTATTAAAGAACTCCCACTTAGACGTACATCTCTAGTTATCTAAGTGATCACGTGATCCAAATCAACTAAACCATAACCGATCATCACGGAGATGGAGTAGTTTTCAATGGTGAACATCTTATGTTGATCATATTCGTTATATGATTCACGCTCGACCTTTCGTCTCCGTGTTCCGAGGCCATATCTGATATGCTAGGCTCGCCAAGTATAACCTGAGTATTCTCGGTGCAAAAACTGGCTTGCACCCGCTGTAGATGGACGAGAGCTTATCACACCCGATCATCACGTGGTGTCTCGCACGATTTAACTTTGGCAACGGTGCATACTCAGTGGAGAACACTACTTGATAATTTTAGTGAGAGATCATCTTATAATGCTACCGCAATCAAAGCAAGATAAGATGCATAAAGGATAAACATCACATGCAATCAATATAAGTGATATGATATGGCCATCATCATCTTGTGCTTGTGATTCCATCTCCAAGCACCGCCATGATCACCATCGCCACCGCGCGCGACACCTTGATCTCCATCGAGCATCGTTGTCGCCTCGCCAACTATTGCTTTACGACTATCGCTACCGCTTAGTGATAAAGTAAAGCAATTACATGGCGCTTGCATTTCATACAATAAAGCGACAACCATATGGTTCTCGCCAGCCAGTCGATAACTCGTTACAAAACATGATCATCTCATACAATAAAATATAGCATCACGCCTTGACCATATCACATCACAACATGCCCTGCAAAAACAAGTTAGACGCCCTCTACTTTGTTGTTGCAAGTTTTACGTGCTGCTACGGGCTGAGCAAGAACCGTTTACCACGCATCAAAACCACAACGACATTTCACAAATAGACTGCTTTAACCTTCTCAAGGACCGGCGAGCCACACTTGGTTCAACTAAAGTGAGAGAGACAGACACCCGCCACCACCTTTAAGCAACGAAAAGTCACAGCGGTGAAACCAGTCTCGCAGAAGCGCACGCTGTAATGTCGGTCCGGCCGCTTCATCTCACAATACCGCTGAACCAAAGTATGACATGCTGGTAGGTAGTATGACTTGTATCGCCCACAACTCACTTGTGTTCTACTCGCATATGACATCAACGATAAAACCAGGCTCGATACCACCGCTGGGGAACGAGTAATTTCAAAAATTTTCCTACGATCACGCAAGACCATGGTGATGGCATAGCAACGAGAGGGGAGAGGTCCGCCCACGCACTGTGAGACCGAAAGCGGAAGCGCTATATTAACGCTGTTGATGTAGTCAGACGCCTTCACGATCCGACCGATCCAAGCACCGCATTCGCACCTCCGAAGTTCTGGCACACGCTCAGCTCGATGACGATCCCCGAGTCCGATCCAGAAAGGCCGGAAGGAGTTCCACAAGACGACGGCGCAGGACGATCTTGATGTTCTATCACCGCAGGCTTCGCCAAGCACCGCTACAATATGACCGAGGTGGAATATGGTGGAGGGGGCACCACACACGGCTAAGGAACGATCCGAGATCAACTTGTGTCTTTAGGGTGCCCCCCTGCCCCAGATATAAAGGAGCAAGGGGAGGGCCGCCAGCCTTGGGGCGACTATGGAGGGGGAGTCCTCCTCCTAGGAGTAGGACTCCTTTCCTAGTCCTACTAGGAAGAGGGAAGGGGAAGGAAAGAGAGGGAGAGGGAGAGAGAAGGGGCTGCGCCTCCTAGTCCAATTCGACTCCCCATGGAGGGGGCGCACCACCTCTGGTGCAGCCCTCTCTCCCTCTGGCCCAATAAGGCCCATAACTTCCCGGGGTTCCGTAACCCTCCCAAGACCGTTTTCTCCGAAACTTCCGAACCTTCCGTGTCCGAATATAACCATCCAATATATCAATCTTTATGTCTCGACCATTTCGAGACTCCTCATGTCCGTGATCACATCCGGGACTAACTCCTTCGGTACATCAAAATACATAAACTCATAATAACCGCCATTGAAACCTTAAGCGCATGGACCCTACGGTTCGAGAACTATGTAGACATGACCTAGAACTATTCTCGTCAATAACCAATAGCGGAACCTGGATGCCCATATTGGTTCCTACATATTCTACGAAGATCTTTATCGGTCAAACCGCATAACAACATAACGTTGTTCCTTTGTCATTGGTATGTTACTTCCCGAGATTCGATCGCCGGTATCCAATACCTAGTTTAATCTCGCTATCGAAAGTCTCTTTACTCGCCCGTAATACATCATCTCACAACTAACTCTTTAGTTGCAATGTTTGCAAGGCTTTATGTGATGTGTATTACGAGAAGGCCTAGAGATACCTCTCCCACAATCGGAGTGACAAAACCTAATCTCAAATACGCCAACCCAACAAGTACCTTTGAGACACCTGTAGTACTTTATAATCACCCAGTTACGCTAGACGCTTGGTAGTACCTAAAGTGTTCCTCCGTAAACGGAGTTGCATAATCTCATAGTTACAGTGAACATGTATGGGTCATGAAGAAAGCATTAACATACTAAACGATCAAGTGTTAAGCTAACGGAATGGGTCATGTCAATCAGATCATTCAACTAATGATGTGACCTTGTTAATCAAACAACAACTCCTTGTTCATGGTTAGAAACATAACCATCTTTGATTAACAAGCTAGTCAAGTAGAGGCATACTAGTGACATACTGTTTGTCTATATATTCACACATGTATTATGTTTCCGTTAATACAATTCTAGCATGAATAATAAACATTTATCATGATATAAGGAAATAAATAATAACTTTATTATTGCCTCTAGGCATATTTCCTTCAATGAGTACCGTGAACAGATTATAGTTGCAGGAATTTGAGAGGTCATACGCTCTCGTAAGGTTTTCAAAAGAACAAGTTTGGGGAATTTTGATTAGATGAGTCTTGAAGAATTTCACTAAGAGTTCTTTGTCTTAGGTTCCAGAGTTGTATAAATCAAGATCCACACAATTGAGGAATCTTGAAGAAAAAAATGATGCTTAGAGAAACCAATCAAGAACAGATGACATGTGAGGTGTTTAGTGTGTGAGGATTTGAAGAATAAAACACGTTTGAGGATTTTGTAGAAATCATTTGAATCAAAGAAGGCAGTAAAAGTAATTTTTAATTACCCTGAACGAAGAACACGACAAAATGTAAGTTGGAGAGGTGAAGTTCGTCAGTGCAGATCTTCGACGCCCTAACTCCGCAGAGGAAGACGCACACCATGCAAGGGCAGAGTGAAGATTTCCGGTCGGGCTGAAGTACGAAGGCGATGAGGTCGAGGCAATGAAGCTCTTCCTCACCGGCGACAATGAAGTAGCGGCGGCGCTAGGGTTTGAGAAGCTCGAGCAGGAGAGAGAGCCAGCGGAGTAATGGAAGTGAGGAAGGGGAGAGGGGTATTGTCGGTGTCAAAACCGGCGGATCTCGGGTAGGGGGTCCCGAAATGTGCGCCTAGGCTAATGGTAACAGGAGACAAGGGACACGATGTTTTTACCCAGGTTCGGCCCTCTCGATGGAGGTAAAATGCTACTCCCGATTGATTAATATTGATGATATGGGTAGCACAAGAGTAGATCTACCACGAGATCGTGAGAGGCTAAACCCTAGAAGCTAGCCTATGGTATGATTGTTGTTCGCCCCACGGACTAAAACCCTCCGGGTTTATATAGGCACCGAATAGGGTTAGGGTTACACAGAGTCGGTTACAATGGTAGGAGATCTACATATCCAGACGCCAAGCTTTCCTTCCACGCCAAGGAAAGTCCCATCCTATTACACTAGACGAAGTCTTCAATCTTGTATCTTCATAGTCCAGAGTCCGCCAAGGCTATAGTCCGCTATCCGGACACCCCTAATCCAGACTCCTCAAGAGCTCCTCGAACCAGGCTTCAATGACGACGAGTCCGACGCGATATTGTCTTCGCTATTGCAAGGCGGGTTCCTCTTCCAAATACTTCATAGAAGATTTTGAACACAAGATAGTGTCGTTTCGCAAAATAAGTTCCACATACCACCATAGAGAGAATAACATTTACACAAGTTCAATCTGCCGACGATTCTCGCAGCTGTGACATCACACCACGGCCAAGCCTTTATTCAATCGCTTTTCACCGTCCCCACCTCACCGCTGCTTAGCGAGGCGGTTTCTTGGCACGCCTTGTCAAAGCGAGATCGTGTCCCTTATTTCGATTCTCATCAACCCAACCGCGCCATTGATTACGGCGCTTGGGGACATAAGCGAGTTTTATCTGGCCGGGGGGGACGATAGCTTTGTCCGTCCATATAAGGGGATAAGGATCCGCCACACACGCCTTCTTCCTCCTTTGCTTATCCATTTTCGCGCACTCGAGCTCCAGTGCCCAAGCCCGCACATCCCACCTCGACCTTCTCCAACTATGCTCGGAGCGGGAGGCAAGTTGATGGCCTCCTCCGTCACGGAGGGGCACATCAAAAAGCTGCGGAAGGCCGGATACTTGTCCAGCGACATCACGCATAGGCTCCCCAACGAGGGCAGCTCATCCCCACCCCCAGCCCCGTGGAGAGGGTGGTGTTCCTCCCCACTTCCTCCGCGACTAGGGTTTCCACTTCACCCATTCGTCCGGGGCCTCATGTTCTACTACGGATTAAATTTCCACGATCTGGCCCCTCAATTTCATCCTCAACATCTCGGCGTTTATCGTCAGGTGTGAGGCCTTCCTCCATCCAGCCCCACTTCGCTTATGGCTGAAGACCTTCAATGTCAAGCCAAAGGTAGTGGGCGCCGCCAAGCTGGCGCGGAGGCGCCCATGGTGGGCAGGATGGCCAACGCCCTATGGCTCGAGGGCCTTGTGGAGACCATAAAGGTGGCAATAGGGTGGTTCTATATCACCGAGCCGCAATGACTTCAATGGGCGGCGGCCCTAATTCGATATGGCTTCCCACACGGCTCACCTCATGGAAAGAGACGGCCCGACGGGGGTAATTCAAGAGCTGGCCGACTCCAAACCTGCGCTCATCCGCCGGATTCTCCCACAAGAACGGGACTTCAATTTGTGGGGTTTGATCCAGCACAGCACCGAACCTGAACCGTTCTTGACACTACGCATTAAGACGCCTCGAAGGTGCTGTTCAAGGCGCCAAGATCCCGTGATCCGCAACGGAAGATCATGGATTCAGCTCGCAGATCAAGCCAGCGAGGTAAGTTATTTTACCTTTACAGGACTCTTTTTTCATAGTTTGACTCTACACGGGATCTAAAACTCCTCACCTTTTGACATAATCTGGTTGAAGACGCCTGACAGATCGACCGTCTGCTCCTTGCCAAAGACTCCAGCGGACGCCCAATTGACGGGTTGTTGGTTCCGCACCTCACGTGTGCCGAAAAGAAGGCCAAGAAGAAGGCCACGGGAACTCAAGGAGTTCCCAGCGCTTAGGTGTTATCGGACTCATCGTCCGATGATGCCGAGGCGGACTCTCCCGCCAAGACGAGGAGGAGGAAGAGGCCTCCCCAGCCGTGGGGAGAGAAGAAAGGAAGGCAGCCCCACCGGGAGGCCAAGGGTCCAAGGAGGAAGGACCTTCCTCCGGACTACACCGCCAATGCCGACGACGGCGAAGAGGGTGGGCCCAAGGGCCAAGCCTCGGCGAGATCGTAAGTGTCCGGACACTAGAATAACTCGTGGCATTTCATTTGTCGCACAACATCCTATAGTGCCGGATATAACCATGCAGCCCGCCCATGGATGGGCTCGACGATTCGCCGAAAGCGGCCCCCTCGGATTCGCCGGAGGTGAATAGCACTCACTTCCGAAGCGCCTGCCTCCCCCGCCGCAGATAACGCCGGGTGGAGTCTCAAAAGGCCCAGCCAGAGGAGGTGGTATGGAGGCGCCGCAAGGCGCACCTCCCGTAATCCGGGCTCAAAGGATAAAACCCCAAGGGTTCAAGTCCGCCTTGCGCCGACTCGCATCGAACCTTCAAGGTTCCGGAGTCCGACAGCACCCTTCGTAAGTAGGGCAAGATCACGACGCCGGTGACCTCCGCCCAACCGAGGCACGGATAATTTGATGGAGGCGCTTAACGGCGCCCATCAACGAGAGCACCGCATCGTTATGAGTCCGGTGATCCATAAGGTTCACCCGCCAAGAGCGGGCTGACTGAAGTTCGTGCCAGCCTTCTAACAGGCTTTGAGGTATGTATTTAAGATATATAAAATATTACCGCATAGACAAGAGCCCTCGATGTTCGCTTGGTGTTCGGAAAGAAAGCCGAACTGAGGATCTAAAATGATATACACAGGAGTCTAACATAAGTATGTCAATATGGGAATGCAGGCTGGCGTTGTTGACCTCCGCCAAGACCGATCATGGAGGTTGGTGCATTGAAGAAGAGCCTTGAGCAGTCCGAGAACGAGCTCTGGACTTGCCAAAAGCAGCTCGAGGACAAGGAAGGTAAGTAATACCTTATGAGAGTATTTAAAAGATGTGTTTGCAAAAATGACAGGAATAACATGAATATTGCAGGGCCATGAACGAGGTGGCGACCTCAAGGAGGCGGTGTCCCGAGCCGAAGCAATGCGCCAGCTGAGCGCACCGAGCAAGAAAAGCAGGAGGCGCCGTGGCGAGGTGCGGCAAGAGCTCTGTGCTCGTGGAAAACACGAGAGTTTGGAGCGTGACTCAAAGACTCTGAGTCCGAGCCACACGACCCTTGAGAGCGCCTAAGGCCGCTAAGGCCAAGCCCAAAAAGCCTTCCAGAGATTGAGGTGATGAAGAAGATAGCGGGTAAGGCATTCTATATGCAAAGCAAGCATGTGAAAGTGAATTATCTGTTACTTACCCGAACCGAGCTTCCAGAGCATTCGCAGATCTGCCCCAGAAGGTGGCTGATGCTGCCGATTCTACCGAGCCGAGGAGGGAGCTCACGGAGAAGGTGTTCTCGTCTCAAGATGCTAAGGCCGACACCCGGTGTTCTTAAGCGACCAGTTGAAGCAATCGGTCGAGCTCCATAAGGTGGCGAACAGGCCATGAGGGGCCTCATAGTTCGGCTGTGGCCAAGGAAGCCATGCCTTGAGCTACTGGCCTGGTGAGGCGGCCGGTGGACGCCTCCATGGGTTGAAGTCACTGCCGCCTGCCTGCATCAAGGTGCCCAGAGGGCCCTTGCCTTGCTAAGGTGCACTGGGCAAGATGGACACCGAGAAGCTTGTGTACGCTGAAAACTTGTTCATCTGCCTAAGCAACACTTTTTAATTTAAAATATTACCTTCCGTAAGGCCCTATATTAAATTTGAGAGATGGCGAGTCGTTGGTTTTAGCCCCCATGCCATGAGTGCTGGGGTGTTCGATGAACTTGAGCGCCTTGTTCCCATTCTTGGGTCCTTCGAGGAGGCGCCAACGAACGAGCAAGGCAACCTGACTATAATGCTTGAACACTCTCACTTAGCCATAGAATTCTATAATTTTAAATTTCGTGAAGCCCCCGTATTCGGAAGACCGAGTTCGGGTGCTATCCACGCCTTAGGCCGGACAATGCCAATCCTCACTCTAAGCGCATAAGTCTTTAGGAACTCGAAAACCTTTTGAACAGCGATCGCTCGCCTCTATCATGATGGTCAGTTTTAGCTTTCTCCACCGAGGTGCTTAACCTGATCAACCGGGCACAATCATGGGTTCTCCCAGGCTACCTTAGCCGATATAATCGAACGTAAGGTACCAAAACATGGGAGCCGGGCAAATCTAACTATTGACCCAAGACATGATTCGAGCCGATGCATATAATGCTATAAGTTCGGGTGCCGACTTGAAAGTGTTCGGACTTATCACACCATGTTATGGGGTACTTAAGCCTCGTGTATTGCTCGTACTAAAGTGTACGGTTGCACAATGTCATAAATGAATATATATATATATATATATATATATATATATATATATATATATATATATATATATATATATATATATATATATATATAAGGGAAATCAATAAAAGCTATATATTGTTTATTCAAAAGGGCTGTTGTAAGAGCAGTAACGATACAAATAGTGCGATAAGCAAGGGACTAGACTTTTAACATGTCTCTCCGTGGGTAAGTCATGGATGTTGTGTAAAACAGTTATATTGCTCGTAATAGAGACCACCTTGACACTCGACGAGTCATTCCCTGGCTGTTGCATCGTGTTCAGCGATTCTCATGCCGGACAGGCTTTGTGAGAACGGAGTCATGAAAGTAAAAAGAAAGAGAAAAAACAGAATGACACAATCGAAGCCCCGTGTGGTTGAGCCGCATTCTAGGCATGCCGTGGTCGTGTCTCCTTCCCTATGCCCATGGTATTTCCAGAGCGTAATTATGTACGTAATATTGGTTTCGCGATTTCGCGAGGGTTGGGGCTTGGGCCGCATTGCTATGCGTGTCGAACGTGCAGCGGTCTTGTTGTAGGTTACCCGGCTGTTGACGGTGTCCGGACGCTTAATAGCCGGACTTCAGAATTGCCTTAAGAGGCTACTTTGCACTTCCGCCGCGAGGGTCGCCATATGCTCCTCCGCCCGAGAGAGCGCTCGTGTTTCCATTGACCGTAATGACTCGAGGACCTGCATCTTGAGCTTGAGATATGCATAGCGGCACCGCATTGACTTTGCAATGCGGTCCGTCTGAGCAATGCATGGTAGCCGCCATGAACGGGACTATGTCAAGATTAACTCTCGCCCGAAGTTATCTCGGATACGAAGACCACTTCAAGTGTAATCGAGCCTCGCATAGCTTGGCCTCTACACCTGGTATGACACCTTGAAGGTCGCTTTGTGGGTTTAACTTGATGGGTCTATGCCCATTTTGCACACTCATCCTCGATAAAGCAGGTTCACTACGCGCCGGCCCATTAGGACTCTAGTGAGGTGAAATGGCCAATGATTGGGTCTAGAACCAATGCGGCAAATCTGCCATGGCGGATGCTAGTGGGTGGTCCTTCAATCAATAGTGATCGGGCAGGAAGACCACGGTTGAACTTTGGGGAGACTGGCTCCATCGCCAGATACGCCCTTGGTGCACGCTCCGCCTCCCTTTGGCTATGTGGGTTGCGCATATCATGTTCACCGTCCACACTTGCGGGGAAGCCCTTCCGTCCTCTATTGTTCGGGCGGCCGGGCTCCTCGCCATCGCTATGCAGCCCCTTGTCATTGTTTTGGGCATTTAACTTGCTCGCTTGCTTGAACACCCAACAATCCCTATTGGTGTGATTATTGGTTTTCTGGGTGCCAGTGTATGGCACGAGCGATCGAGTATTCGGTCCAAATTGACGGGCCCGGAGTATTTCTTTTCAATGGAGTTTTCCGCCGACCGGGTTTAGAGCCTCGAATCTGGCATCGATCTGCCGATCCTCAAAGATTATCCTCGCAATGCGGCGCTTGTGCTTGTTGCGACGCGACCTGCCACTGCTGTCCTTGGTATCCGAATTACCAGGGCTCTTGGTCATGTTGTTACTATGAGCTAGCCAGCTGCCCTCTCCCGCGCAAAAGCGGGTCATGAGTGTTGTGAGGGCTGCCATGGATTTCAGCTTTTCCTGTCCTAGGTGCTGTTAGGGAACGTAGTAATTTCAAAAATTTCCTACGCACACGCAAGACCATGGTGATGGCATAGCAACGAGGGGAGAGTATCCGTTCCACGCACTGTGAGACCGAAAGCGGAAGCGTTATAACAACGCTGTTGATGTAGTCGACGCCTTCACGATCCGACCGATCCAAGCACCGAACGACGGCACCTCCGGAAGTTCTGCACACGCTCAGCTCGATGACGATCCCCGGACTCCGATCCAGCAAAGTGTCGGGATGAGTTCCACAAGACGACGGGCAGGACGATGATGATGCTCCACCGACGCAGGGCTTCGCCTAAGCTCCGCGACGATATGACTTCTCCACGCAGGGTTCACTTAAGCCCGCGACGATATGACCGAAGTGGAATATGGTGGAGGGGGCACCGCACACGGCTAAGGAACGATCCGTAGATCAACTTGTGTGTCATGGGGTGCCCCCGCCTGTGATATAAAAAGGAGCCAAGGGGGTGCGGCCAGCCCTAGGGGAGGCGCTGCCGAGGAGTCCTACTCCCACCGGAGTAGGACTCCCTCTCCTAGTTGGATTAGGATTGAGGAGGGGAAGAGGGAAGGGCGCCGCCTCCTCCTTGTCCTATTCGACTAGAGGGGAGGGGCGCGCCTGCCTGGCCGGCCCTTCCTCTTCTCTCTTATGGCCCATCAAGGCCCATAGACCTCCCGGGGTTCCGTAACCCCTGTTCCGCTAACATCCTGCTTTCATCCGAACCTTCCAAGTCCAAACATAGGCTTCCAATATATCAATCTTTATGTCTCGACCATTTCGAGACTCCTCGCCATGTCCGTGATCACATCCGGGACTCAACAACCTTCAGTACATCAATACTTATAAACTCATAATGAACTCACATCGAACGTTAGCGCAATGGACCTCTACGGGTTCGAGAACTATGTAGACATGACCTAGAACCATTCTCGTCAATAACCAATAGCGGAACCTGGATGCCCATATTGGTTCCTACATATTCTACTTAAGATCTTTATCGGTCAAACCGCATAACGATATAATGCTGTTCCTTTTGTCATCGGTATACACATTACCCGAGATTCGATCGCCGTATCCAATACCTAGTTCAATCTCAGCATCGTAAGTCTCTTTACTCGCTCCAGAATACATCATCTTACAACTAACTCATTAGTTGTAATGCTTGCAAGGCTTATGTGATGTGTATCACCGAGAAGGCCCAGAGATACCTCTCCCACAATCGGAGGACAAAACCTAATCTCAAATACGCCAACCCAACAAGTACCTTTGAGACACCTCGTAGTACTCCTTTATAATCACCCAGCCACGCCAGTGACGCTTGGTAGTACCTCCAAAGTGTTCCTCCGCAAACGGAGTTGCATAATCTCATAGTTACAGGAACATGTATAGGTCATGAAGAAAGCAATAGCAATATACTAAACGATCAAGTGCTGCTAACGGAATGGGTCATGCCAATCACATCATTCTCCTAATGATGTGATCTCATTAATCAAATGACAACACATGTCTATGGTTAGGAAACATAACCATCTTCGATTAATGAGCTAGTCTAGTAGAGGCATACTAGTGACTATCTGCTTGTCTATGTATTCACACATGTATTATGTTTCCGTTAATACAATTCTAGCATGAATAATAAACATTTATCATGATATAAGGAAATAAATAATAACTTTATTATTGCCTCTAGGCATATTTCCTTCAGCCTCCCACTTGCACTAGAGTCAATAATCTAGTTCACATCGCCATGTGATTTAACATCAATAGTTCACATCTATATGTGGTTAACACCCATAGTTCACATCGACATGTGACCAACACCCAAAGGGTTTACTAGAGTCAGTAATCTAGTTCACATCGCTATGTGATTAACACCCAAAGAGTACTAAGGTGTGATCATGTTTTGCTTGTGAGATAATTTTAGTCAACGGTCTGTCACATTCAGAGCCGTAAGTATTTTGCAAATTTCTATGTCTACAATGCTCGCACGGAGCTACTCTAGCTAATTGCTCCCACTTTCAATATGTATCCAGATTGAGACTCAGATTCATCTAGATTAGTGTTAAAACTTGCATCGACGTAACCCTTTACGCATTTAACCTTTTTTTCACTTCCATAATCGAGAAACATATCCTTATTCTACTAAGGATAATTTTGATCCGCTGTCCATTGATCTACTTCCAAGATCACTATTGCACTCCCTTGCCAAGCTTAGTGGTAGGGTATGCAATAGATCCGTACACAGCATGACATACTTTATAGAACCTATGGCTGATGCATAGGAATGACTTTCATTCTCTTTCTATCTTCTCGCCGTGGTCAAGTTTTGAGTCTTACTCAATCTCACACCTTGTAACACAGTGCAATAACTCTTTCTTTGATCGCTTCATTTTGAACTACTTCAAAATCTTGTCAAGGTATGTATTCATTGAAAACTTATCAAGCCGCCTTGATGTATCTCTATAGATCTTGATGCTCAATATGTAAGCAGCTTCACCGAGGTCTTTCTTTGAAAAACTCCTTTCAAACACTCCTTTATGCTTTGCAGTATAATTCTACATTATTTCCGATCAACAATATGTCATTCACATATACTTATCGTAAATGTTGTAGTGCTCCCACTCACTTTCTTGTAAATACAGGCTTCTCCAAAAGTCTCAGATAAACCATATGCTTTGATCAAATCATCAAGCATATATTCCAACTCCGAGATGCTTGCACCAGTCCATAGATGGATCACTGAGCTTGCACATTTTGTCAAGATCTTTAGGATTGACAAAACCTTCTGGTTGCATCATATGCAACTCTTCTTTAATAAATCCATTAAGGAATGCAGTTTTGACATCCATTTGCCAGATTTCATAAAATGTGGCAATTGCTAACATGATTCGGATAGATTAACATCGCTACGAGTGAGAAAATCTCATCGTATTCAACACCTTGAACTTGTCGAAAACCTTTTGCAACAAGTCGAGCTTTGTAGATAGTAACACTACTATCGCGTCCGCCTTCCTCTTGAAGATCCATTTATTTAACATGGCTCACCGATCATAGAGCAAGTCAATCAAAGTCCACACTTTGTTCTCATACATGGATCCCATCTCAGATTTCATGGTCTCAAACCATTTCGCTGAATCTGGGCTCATCATCGCTTCCTCATAGTTCGAGGTTCATCATGGTCTAGTAACATGAATTCTAGAATAGGATTACCGCATCACTCGTGCGGATCTTACTCGAAGACCTACGAGGTTTGGTAGCAACTTGATCTGAAGTTTCATGATCATCATCATTAACTTCCTCACTAATTGGTGTAGGAATCACCGAACTGATTTCGTGATGAACTACTTTCCAATAAGGGAGAAGGTACAATTACCTCATCAAGTTCTACTTTCCTCCCACTCACTTCTTTCGAGAGAAACTTCTTCTCTAGAAAGGATCCATCTTAGCAACGTAATAACTTGCCTTCGGATTTGTGATAGAAGGTGTACCCAATAGTTACCTTTGGGTATTCTATGAAGACGCATTCTCCGACGGTTCGCTTATCGTGAAAACTTTTTCACATAAGCATCACAACTCCAAACTTTAAGAAACGCATAGCTTAGGCTTAGTGCTAAACCATAGTTCATACGGTGTCCTCTCAACGATTTAGATGGTGCCCTATTAAACGTGAATGCAGCTGTCTCTAATGCATAACCCCAAAACGATAGTGGTAAATCGGTAAGATACATCATAGATCGCATTATATCCAATAAAGTGCGGTTATGACGCTCGACACACCATTATGTTGTGGTGTTCCATGTGGCGTGAGCTGTGAAACTATTCCACTTTGTTTTAATTGAAGACCAAACTCAGAACTCAAATTATTTGTCTCCACGATCAGATCGCAGAAACTTTATTTTCCTGTTACGATGATTTTCTACTTCACTCAAATTCTTGAACTTTTCAACTATTTCAGACTTATGTTTCATCAAGAAGATATACGATATCTGCTCAAATCATCTGTGAAGGTCGAAAATAATGATACTTGCCACGAGCATCAACACTCATTGGATTGCATACATCAAGATGTATTATTTCCAACAAGTCAAGAGCTCGCTCTATTGTTCCGAGAACAGAGTTTTAGTCATCTTGCCCAAAAGGCACGGTTCGCAAGCATCAAATGATTCATAATCAAGTGATTCCAAAATCCATCAGCATGGAGTTTCTTCATGCGCTTACACCAATATGACCTAAACGGCAAGTGCCACAAATAAGTTGCACTATCATTATTAACTTTGCATCTTTTGGTTTCAATATTATGAATATGTGTATCACACGATCGAGATCCAACAAACCATTTTCATTGGGTGTATGACCATAGAAGGTTTTATTCATGTAAATGTAACAATAATTATTCTCTAACTTACATGAATAACCGATTGCAATAAACATGATCAAATCATATCCATGCTCAATGCAAACGCCAAATAACATTTATTTAGGTTCAACACTAATCCCGATAGTATAGGAGTGTGCGATGATGATCATATCAATCTTGGAACTACTTCCAACACTCATTGTTACTTCCCTTCAACTAGTTTCTCGCTTATTCTGAACTCCTGCTTCGAAGTTACTAATCTTAGCAACCTAACAAGTATCAAATACTGGGGCTACTATAAACACTAGTAAAGCACACATCAATAACCTATATATCAAATATACCTTGTTCACTTTGCCATCCTTCTTATCCACCAAATATTTGGGGTATTTCCGCTTCCAAAGGACCATTTCCTATGCAGTGTAAGTACTCACCTCTGTGCTTAGGTCTAGACTTGGGCTTTTCACCGAGCAGCAACTTGCTTGCCGCTCCTTTTGAAGTTCCCCTCTTCCCTTTGCCATTTTCCTTGAGACTAGTGGTCTTGTCAACCATCAACACTTGATGTTTTTTGATTTCTACCTTCGCCGATTTTAGCATCGCGAAGAGCTCGAGAATCTTTTCCGCCATCCCTTGCATACTATAGTTCATCACGAAGTTCTACTAACTTAGTGATGGTGACTAGAGAATTCTGTCAATCACTATCTTATCCGAAGATTAACTCCCACTTGATTCAAGCGATTGAAGTACTCGCATAATCTGAGCACATGCTCACTAGTTGAGCGATTCTCTCCATCTTTTAGCTATAGAACTTGTTGAGACTTCATATCTCTCAACTCGGTATTTGCTTGAAATATTAACTTCAATTCCGGAACATCTCATATGGTCCATGATGTTCAAAACGCCTTTGAAGTCCCGATTCTAAGCCGCTACATGGTGCACTAAACTATCAAGTAGTCATCATATTGAGCTAGCTAAACGCTCATAACGCTTGTATCTGCTCATATTGAGCTAGCCAAACGCTCATAACGCCTCAGATCTGCTCCTGCAATAGGTCTGTCACCTAGCGCATTAAGGACATAATTCTTCAGGCAGCAATGAGGATAAACCTCAGATCACGGATCCAATCCGCATCATTGCTACTAACATATTTCAATACAATTTTCTAGGAACACATATAAAACATAGGGAAGCAACAACGAGCTATTGATCTACAACATAATTTGCAAAATACTACCAGACTAAGTTCATGATAAATTAAAGTTCAATTAATCATATTACTTAAGAACTCCCACTTAGATAGACATCCTCTAATCTTCTAAGTGATTACGTGATCCATATTAACCACACCATGTCCGATCATCACGGAGATGGAGTAGTTTCAACGGTGAACATCAATATGTTGATCATATCTACTATATGATTCACGCCGACCTTTCGGTCTCCGTGTTCCGAGGCCATATCTGTTATATGCTAGGCTCGCCAAGTTTAACCTGAGTATTCGCGCGCAACTGTTTTTCACCCGCTGTATTTGAACGAGAGCCTATCACACCCGATCATCACGTGGTGTCTCAAGACGAAGAACTTTCGCAACGGCATACTCAGTGGAGAACACTTTGATAATTTTAGTGAGAGATCATCTTATAATGCTACCACAATCAAAGCAAGATAAGATGCATAAAGGATAAACATCTCATGCAATCAATATAAGTGATATGATATGGTCATCATCATCTTGTGCTTGTGATCTCCATCTCCAAGCACCGCCATGATCACCATCGCCACCGTGCGACACCTTGATCTCCATCGTAGCATCGTTGTCGCCTCGCCAACTATTGCTTCTACGACTATCGCTATCGCTTAGTGATAAAGTAAAGCAATTACATGGCGTTTGCATTTCATACAATAAAGCGACAACCATATGGCTCTCGCCAGCTTGCCGATAACTCGTTACAAAACATGATCATCTCATACAATAAAATATAGCATCACGCCTTGACCATATCACATCACAACATGCCCTGCAAAACAAGTTAGACGCCCTCTACTTTGTTGTTGCAAGTTTTACGTGGCTGCTACGGGCTGAGCAAGAACCGCTTTACCTACGCATCAAAACCACAACGATAGTTTGTCAAGTTGGTGCTGTTTTAACCTTCGCAAGGACCGGCGAGCCACACTCGGTTCAACTAAAGTGAGAGAGACAGACACCCGCCGGTCACCTTTAAGCAACTAGTGCTCGAGCGGTGAAACCAGTCTCAGAAGCGTGACGCTGTAATGTCGGTCCGGGCCGCTTCATCTCACAATACCGCCAACCAAAGTATGACATGCTGGTAAGCAGATGACTTGTATCGCCCACAACTCACTTGTGTTCTACTCGCATATGACATCAACGCATAAAACCAGGCTCGATGCCATCGTTAGGGAACGAGTAATTTCAAAAATTTCCTACGCACACGCAAGACCATGGTGATGGCATAGCAACGAGGGGAGAGTATCCGCCCACGCACTGTGAGACCGAAAGCGGAAGCGTTATAACAACGCTGTTGATGTAGTCGACGCCTTCACGATCCGACCGATCCAAGCACCGAACGACGGCACCTCCGAGTTCTGCACACGCTCAGCTCGATGACGATCCCCGGACCGATCCAGCAAAGTGTCGGGATGAGTTGCGCCAGCACGACGGCGCAGGACGATGATGATGCTCCACCGACGCAGGGCTTCGCTTAAGCCCGCGACGATATGACTTCTCCGCGCAGGCTTCGCTTAAGCCCGCGATGATATGACCAAGTGGAATATGGTGGAGGGGGCACCGACACGGCTAAGGAACGATCCGAGATCAACTTGTGTGTCATGGGTGCCCCCGCCTGTGATATAAAGGAGCCAAGGGGGTGGCCAGCCCTAGGGAGGCGCTGGCCGAGGAGTCCTACTCCCACCGAGTAGGACTCTCCTAGTTGGATTAGGATTGGAGGAGGAAGAGGGAAGGCGCCGCCTCCCTTGTCATATTTGGACTAGAGGGAGGGGCGCGGCCTGCCCTGGCCGCCCTTCCTCTCTCTCTTATGGCCCATCAAGGCCCATAGACCTCCCGGGGTTCCGAACCCCTGTTCCGTGGTGAACTTCCGTTTTCATCCGAACCTTCCAAGTCCAAACATAGGCTTCCAATATATCAATCTTTATGTCTCGACCATTTCGAGACTCTCGCCATGTCCGTGATCACATCCGGACTCAACAACCTTCGTACATCAATACTTATAAACTCATAATGAACTCACATCAAACGTTGTTGCATGGATCTTACGGGTTCGAGAACTATGTAGACATGACCTAGAACCATTCTCGGTCAATAACCAATAGCGGAACCTGGATGCCCATATTGGTTCCTACATATTCTACGAAGATCTTTATCGGTCAAACCGCATAACGATATACGTTGTTCCTTTTATCATCGGTATAGTTACTTACCCGAGATTCGATCATCGGTATCCAATACCTAGTTCAATCTCGCATCGGTAAGTCTCTTTACTCGCTCGAATACATCATCTTACAACTAACTCATTAGTTGTAATGCTTGCAAGGCTTATGTGATGTATCACCGAGAAGGCCCAGAGATACCTCTCCGACAATCGGAGTGACAAAACCTAATCTCAAATACGCCAACCCAACAAGTACCTTTGGAGACACCTGTAGTACCTTTATAATCACCCAGCATGCTAGGACGCTTGGTAGTACCCAAAGTGTTCCTCCGTAAACGGAGTTGCATAATCTCATAGTTACAGAACATGTATAGGTCATGAAGAAAGCAATAGCAATATACTAAACGATCAAGTGCTGTTAACGGAATGGGTCATGTCAATCACATCATTCTCCTAATGATGTGATCTCATTAATCAAATGACAACACATGTCTATGGTTAGGAAACATAACCATCTTCGATTAATGAGCTAGTCTAGTAGAGGCATACTAGTGACTATCTGTTTGTCTATGTATTCACACATGTATTATGTTTCCGGTTAATACAATTCTAGCATGAATAATAAACATTTATCATGATAAAAGGAAATAAATAATAACTTTATTATTGCCTCTAGGGCATATTTCCTTCAGGTGCCGGGCAAGCCACTCGTCGCAGATGTTGTGTTTGAAGGCTGCAAGGGCCTCGGCATCCGGAAAATCGACGATTTGATTTTTCTTGGTTAGGAAACCATGTCCGAATTGTCCGGCCGATTCTCCGCTGCTGAATTATGTGTCTTAGGTCATCGGCGCCTAGTGGTCGCATATATGTGCCCTGGAAATTGTCGATGAATGCGCTTCCAGTGTCTTCCCAACAACCGATTGACTCTCATTGGCAAGCTGTTAAGCCAATGTCGGGCTGGTCCTTTGCTTGAGTGGGAGGTATTTGAGGGCGTAGATCATTACCATGGGCCATGTGGATATGAAGGAGATAGTCCTCGATCCAAACCGCAGGATCTGCAGCCATCGTATGATTCAATGTTTACGGGTTTGAAACCCTCAGGATTTGATGATCCATCACTTCATCCGTGAAGCATAGTGGTGTGCGGGCCTCAGATATTATATCACGACGCAACTCAAATGAGCTTTGTTCATCGTGTTTGGCCCGATGGAGTTGTTATATCCGCGCGATTACGTTATCGCCACGTGTCGGGGCGCTACACGATCCATAGATCGATCTTGTCCGCTTTGCCTTATCCTCCAATATATCTCGCAGGTCCGGCGATTTCGCCTTTGTATTTTTTGAGCGCGACGGGTGTGCCTGAATTGAGGTCCGACAGTTTTCTCGCCGCTGCCACGAGGTGGCCGGTCAGCTATATCGCACCGGTGATGTAGGTTTAGGTGCTTCCTCCTAATCGGGTAGCAGCTCGCGCCTTGGGTAGTTTTGAGGGCGCCGAGTTCATACTTCGCCGCAAGGACTTCAGTCCATCTGTCTCGCTAGCAAATCTTGGTCAGCTCTAAGTTGTTGCTGCTTTTTCTTGAGGCTGCTTGTCGTGGCTATGAGCCTGCTTGAAACGCCTTGTTCGACAGATCCTCTGCACGACAAATTCATCGTCCCGAGGCTTGCCTCATCTTCGAGGGAGGCATATAATTATCGCCCTCACCTCTTTTTCTACCGCCTCTCATGAGGGTTGGCTTCTCCATCCTCCCGCACCGAATCTTGCTGGAGGGGTTGTCTCTAACCGCCCGAGGTGTTATTATCTCCCGTGCGGAATCACCGCTTTTGTTGTGGCGGATTTAGAGCGGCGCCACGACGCCGACTTTTAGGCTGTTTCTGAGGGGTCATCCTCCGCTGTTCCATCGCTTATTCCCATCTTTGGGATGTCCACCATGTATATGTCGATGACGAGGTGGTTTCCAGCGCCTGGGCGCTGGTTCTGGTCGCCTCCTGCATCGTCGCCCATACCGCCGATGTTCGAGTCGGTCAAGCATGTCGGTTAAACCATTGACAAGGCTACAAAGTGGGTGGTGGGTGGGCTTTTATTTTCTTCGCCGTCTGCATCCCAACCTTCCCGACCATAATCCGCAAGGGCTCTCCGATAAAGAGAGAGACTTTAGTGAATTCAGGATGTCGCCAAAGGGCGAAAATAAAGATGTCCGCGGCAGTGAATTTATGATCGGCGCCCAATCGGATTCGACAAGGGGCGCGAAGGATCGGAGTCCGGAGGGAGTCCGCGCCTTGGAGTCACGAAGCCGCAGCGACGGGTAGGTGTACGCTCAATTGCCGGGATATCGCAGCCCCGAGGCGGTGTCTAGCCACCCATCGCCGATCGGCGGGTCGGCCCGGAGCTAAAGCTCGAGCGACTCGTGCGCCTCCGTGACACCGGCCCAGCAGCAGAGATAGATCATGCCCTTCGACAAGGCGGGCGCGCTTGATGTGGCTCGAACCCGTCAAGATTAAGTCTTCGCGATGTCACCGTAGTTCAAACTTCCAAATCTGACCTGATGGCCAGGGGCGAGCTTAATCTGCTCCAGATGGCTGCTTAATTGCCCGCAGGCAAAGCCGCCAATCACGAAGATCTGTCCGGGAGAAAAGTCTCACCGGAGCGCATCGTCGTTGATGACCAGAGGAGCCATCGGGCCTAAAGACGACGGCTACGAGGAACTCTCAATGAAAGCACCAATGTCGGTGTCAAACCGCGGATCTCGGTAGGGGGTCCCAAACTATGCGCTAGGCGGATGGTAACAGGAGACAAGGACACGATGTTTTACCAGGTTCGCCCTCTCGATGGAGGTAAAACCCTACTCCTGCTTGATTAATATTGATGATATGGGTAGTATAAGAGTAGATCTACATTTAGATCGAGAGGCTAAACCCTAGAAGCTATCCTATGGTATGATTGTTGTTCGTCCCACGGACTAAAACCTCCGTTTATATAGGCACCAATAGGTTAGGGTTACACAAAGTCGGTTACAATGGTAGGATATCTACATATCTGCATTGCCAAACTTGCCTTCCACGCCAAGGAAAGTCCCATCCGACATGGGACGAAGTCTTCAATCTTGTATCTTCATAGTCCAGAGTCCGCCGAAGGCTATAGTCCGCTATCCGACACCCCTAATCCAGACTCCTCGTGTATTTATAGCCATTGGAAAAAAATTGTTCGCTCAAGATTTAGGACTAACGTGTTCTCAATTCTTCTCATTCGTGATGACATGTGTCACCCACATACCGAAAAGTGGAGATCGTATATATTGTGGGTGAATAGATAAGTCTTTCGGGAAGCGGAACGGTTTGAGCGGCAAAGCCAAAAATTTGGATAAGATAAGTTAAAAGTTCCGCTCGCAAATTCTTCAAATTTACAAGGACACATTGAAGATTTCAAACGAGTTTCAAATAGAACTCACATGAAGATTTTGTGAATAGATTGGGTTGAGTATAGCATAGAGGGGAAGGGTCCCATCACATTCACTTAGCGTAAGAACAACTTGAAGAAATATCCATAAGTGAATGTTGTAGAGGATATAAACCCATATATATATATATATATATATATATATATATATATATATATATATATATATATATATATATATATATATATATATATATATATATATATATATATATATAGCCAATGAAGAAAATGACGAACCAAGAAGATTTTGCAAAGTTGAAGAATTTGAAAACTCAAGAATTTCAAACTGAGGAAAACTCAAATTGAAGATTTTCAACTTTTGTGGTGGCGTGACTCCATCAGATAAGAATGATGATTTCAGACATCGCGACAATTGTCGAGGGTTCTGAGAATCAAATTCTTCATTAATTTCTTCACACTTAGAGTGTTGTTCTTCATTGATTGAAGAAAACGCTTTCTTCATGTGTTGTACATCTAAGTCATCAATTTTGCATAAGTGTTAGGATGAGTGTCCTATTCAAAGAACATTCAAGATTCTAAGATATTTAGCTCATACTGCAACTTGCTAAATCTCTTCTCATCCAAGGGCTTTGTGAAGATATCGGCTAGCTGTTCTTCAGTCTTCACATGATCAATAAAGATGTCGCCCTTCAACACATGATCGCAAAGAAAATGATGACGAATCTGAATGTGCTTCGTCTTCGAGTGTTGAACTAGGTTGTGAGCAATCTTGATTGCACTCTCATTGTCACAGTAGAGAGGCACATTCTTCATGTTGATGCCATAATCCTTGAGAGTTTGCTTCAACCACAGCAATTGAGCACAACAAGAACCAGCAACAATGTACTTAGCTTCAGCAGTAGACAGTGATATGCAGTTCTATTTCTTCGAAGACCAACAGACCAAAGATCGTCCGAGGAAATGACAAGTACCAGATGTGGACTTGCGGTCCACACGATCACCAAAGATAGTCGAGTCGAATATCCAATGAGATCAAAAGCAGAGCCCTTGGGATACCATAATCCTAGTGTTGGTGTGTGATCTAGATATCAAGAATATGCTTCACAGCCTTATGGTGTGATTCCTTTGTGTAGCTTGAAATCGGGCACACATGCAAACACTAAGCTTTATATCTGGCCTAGATGCACATACGCACAATAAAGAACCAATCACTGGAGCGATATACCTTGTGATCAAGTCAATACCATTTTCATCAAGGCATAGATGGCCATTTGTGGGCATAGGAATTCGACGCTTTTGCAATCTTGCATGCCTAATTTCTTCGTAACATCCTTGAGGTATTTCTCTTGAGATATGAATATGCCATTGCTGCTATTAATTTGAAGACCTAAGAAGAATTTCAACTCTCCCATCATAGACATTTGATATTCTTCACTCATCATATAGGCAAATTCATCACTATAACGTTGGTCAAGACAACCAAAGATAATATCATCAACGATATTTGGCACACAAATAGTTCACCATCATAAGATTTAGTAAAGAGAGTAGGGTCGAGTAAACCGGTGTGAAACCATTCTTCATGAGTAATTCCTTCAAAGTGTCATACTTCTTCCTCAAGCTTACCATTGAGGAATGCAATTTTCACATCCATTTGATATAAAGTGATATCATGATGGTTAGCATAAGCAAGTAATAAGCTTAATAGCCTCAAGTCTAGCAACAGGTAAAAGTTTCATCAAAATCAATTCTTCAACCTATGTGTAGCCTTGAGCTACAAGTCGTGGCCTTATTCCTCACCACAAGGCCATTTTGATCTTGCTTGTTGCGTAGATCCACTTTGTGCCAATGATATTATGCTTGCGAGGATCTCGGACGCTTGACCAGCTCCCGCACGTTGTTGAGCTCAAATGATGTAATTTTTCTTGCATGGCCTGAATCCACTCAGCTCCGTAAATGCTTCATCTACCTTAGTGGTCTCGTGATAGAGACAAAAGCATAGTGCCCACAAAAGTTAGATAAATGTGAAGCTTTTGAGCGTGGAGAGGACCTGGTGCTTCAAGGCCATCGATGATCTTTTCAACTTGCACTTCTTTGCAACGCGAGGGTGAGCTGGTTGTCGCCGAGGAATTTGATCAGCATTTTCTTCAAAGACCATTTTCTTCAAAGATTTCTTCAGTGCATCACCTCGACGCTCTTCACGCTCGAATGAATTATTCAGCAGATTCTTCAAGAGGAATGACATCCTCAAGAGCCTTGAACTTGATAGAATCCTCAGTGCTGGTTCATCTATCACAGTAGGTAGGTGCTCTTTACAGCCATTAGTTTCATCGAATCAAGACATCTATAGTTTCAACAATCTTGTGAACAACATTGTTGAAGACTCAGGTGTGTGAGTCCTTTCCATAACCAAGCATAAACCTTCATGTGCTTTTCTGCAAATTTAGCATTGTGATGATGATCTCTAATCCAACATCTAGCAATCAAGACTTTGAAATAACTCACATTGGGTTTCTTGTCGCTGAGGAGTTCATAGGCAGTCTTCTTGAAGAATTTGTTAAGATATACCTGCTGATGATGTGGCACGTAATGTAAATTGCCTCAATCCAAGTAACGAGAAGGCCTTGTACTCATCAAGCATAGTGGGAGCCATCTCAACAAGAGTTCTGCTCTTTGCGCCCACGACGCCCATTTTGCCGAGGAGTATATGAGCAGATAACTCATGAGTAATACCAAGTTCATCAAGATAGTCATCAAGACTAGAATTTAGAACTCAGTTCCATTGTCACTCTTGATGTGCTTGATCTTCACACCAAAGTTGGTTGAAGCCCTCGAGGAAAATTGTTTGAAGACTTCCCGCACTTCATGTTTGTGGCAACAATGTACCCATGTGTAACGAGAGTAATCATCAACCATAACAAAGCTATATAGAGATGCATCATTATCGATCATTGAGTAATGATTAGGACCAAAGAGGTCCATGTGAAGCAATTTGAATGGTCGAGTAGTGGTCATGATAGTCTTCGCTAGATGCTTTGCCTTGGTCATTTTTCCAACTTCACAGCCCCGCATAAGTGATCCTTGAGGAATTTGACATTCTCAATGCCAATGACATGCTTCTTCTTCGCAAGGGTGTAAATTCCTCATGCCTCATGCGACTAAGTCGTCGATGCCATAGCCAGCCTTCAAGCTTTTGCAAGTAGGCACACGGCTGGTTGAGGTCCTCAGAAAAATCAACAATGTACAAGTCTCTCTCCTAAAGCCTTCAAGACTTTGGAATTGTCAGCCCATAACCACAACACAACGATATTTGCCAACGACAACAATCATATCAAGATCACAAAGCATTGAGATGTATATAAGGTTGTATCCTAAGGACTCAACAAGCATGACTTTGTCCATGTGTCGATCCTTGTGATCGCAACCTTACCTAGACCCAATACCTGACTTTTTGCCTTTGTCAAAATAAGATGATATGCTTCAGATGCAATGGTGATAAGGGAGCATCAATCAATGATTCTTGTCACCAAATATGTGATTTGTACATCCACTATCGAGGACCCACTCTGGTTTTGGGTTGATCATCCCAGATGAATTAGTGCAGCTATTTAACTCATTTACTTCATCAAGAAGAATATGATATCAAAGTCATCGATGAATTTCATCAAGCTGTAAAACAGATATAGCAAGATGAGGACGCAGAAATGAACGCTCATTTCTTCATGATTAGCCAAGGCCTCTTCAGTGCATTTTTGTCGTGCCCTAGCAAATTCTTCCGACGCTAAAGCACGCTTGAGACCTGACCTGCTGTAAGAGATTAGTTCTTTTCTTCACCACCCACATCTCAAGGGGTGGCAAAGAGCTCATCACTCATGAGCTCCATATGAGAATGGTGGCAAAGAAGCCAGACCATTTCATTTCACATAAGAGGGGTTAGGTAAGTATATAAATAAGTAGAAATTCTTCGAGGACTTATGAACGAATGGTTTGAGGAATAATTCACATATTGATAGCCCTTAGCTCTACCTCATGCGAAATGAGTTGTTAGCATGATGATAATCATGTGAGGACTTTGATCCTTTTGAGGAATTCGATCCACGGAGGAATTTGGTCCGTATGAGGACTTGGATCCATATGAAGAATTTGGTCCATATGAAGAGTTTGATCTGGGGTTCCTATTCTTCATGTGTGGTATCATGAGGACATTCACCAAGACTTTCAAGGCACCTTTTGGGAACCCAAATTTTCTTCATAGGGGAACTGCTCTCAGAGTTAGTGCCAACATATCTAGCAAATACTTCACCATTCTGATTTTTGAACAGTTTATAGTTGAGTCAAATGACTCATCAAGAATGAGGAGATTCACATGTAAAGCCGATAAGTTAGATGGATCAACTGGTGGTCCTTTGCAGCAAACCCATGAGGTTTCAGGCACTAGTAGAAAAAGGGCCTATAGTCCCGGTTGGTGAGGGTTTTAGTCCCGTTCATGAACAGTGACTAAAGGGTCGGTACTAATGCCTCGATTTTTAGTCCCGGTTCAATCTAACCGGGACAGATGGGCTTCCACGTGGCCCTGCTCACGAGCCCAGTAGAGGGTTTTGGTCCCAAGGTGGCACCAACCGACCAATAGGCATCCACGCCAACATTTCTATGGCTGTGGTTTTTGTTTTTTTTGAAAAGGGGGCTAGTTTTGGGGGTTAATTTAGGTGTTCCATATATTGTGCTATAGCTAGCTAATTAATAGATAAAAGTGTCCTCTTTTGTCCGTGCTTGGTCGACGCCACGCATTATACATAACGATAGAGAGGACTAGCTAGACATGCTAGCTAGCTAGTAATTACAAAATGTAAGATCGCCATGAACATATATGCATACAGAGAGAGTGATATCGACCACCTCTCCTTCTCCGAGAGATTGGTCGAATAACAAGTTCTCGATATCTATCCGACACTACCGCTACATATATACAATAATTATCTTTACAATACGGACGCTGGTCCACATAGTATTCTCCGCCTTCACGATCACATGGTCAAGAAAGAATGCCGCCAATTCCTCTTGAATTGCTCGCATGTGATCTGGTGCTAGGAGTTCATCCCGCTCCAAACATCTAATTTTATGCAGGTCAATATATATATATATATATATATATATATATATATATATATATATATATATATATATATATATATATGAATGAATGAAACTCAACACAAATGATGGTAATGAAATAAAATTGTGAATATTTTATTTACGACTTCATATTGTTTGTCCGAGTAGCCCTCTCACAGGTCGTGGCGGATGGACTCGCAAACGTAGTATCCACACAAATCATTCCCTTGTTCCTGCCACAACCACTTTACAAGAAACAGAGGTCAATCAAACTGATAATTAGCAAGCATGCTAAATGGTATTGATGAAACTAGCGCTGAATCACTAGGAGATGCGCGTGGAATATGCTACTATATAGTACTTACTCGGTGTCTAAATTGCAGCTTCTTCGGTAGTCCCGAGCTTTTTGTGAATTTTCCCCAAGCCCTGCCATACAAAGAAAACAATTACTTGATATCGAAATGAACAAAGTTGCTGATATGGTGGATAATGATCGATTTAACTTACTTCTAGCATTTCAGTCATGTCCGTGATACTCCTTGGGATCTTTTCGCTCGAGTCTAAGACAGCTTACTACTCCCTGCTCAAGCTTAATCTCTAGGAGAATATAGTGGAACTCATGCGATTTACGCATAACTCATCAATATTACATTACTATAACCTGACTAAATAAGGAAACCAATATGCCATAAGACAAGAATACTCACGTAGTTGTAAGGAAAGAGTATTATATTTTTGTGTTCATTTATTTCCAACGATCGTAGCAAGTTGGCCTCGGTTTCAGCGGCACGATATTTAACCTCATTTGCATCTATGAGATATGTGTTAATGAACCCAATATCACCCACTTGTTTTTTCTTCATTTCGCGATCTTCAATCTGCATAATATAGTGAGGATATTTATAAATACATGCAATGAAAGAGTTGAGTTATATAGAGATACTTAATGACGAAGTAGTACTACTTACGCATGCGAGCAGGTGACCGTTGTTTATCGAGGGCCAATTGATTGAAAAACTGATAGAACTCCTCAAATGGAATAGGCAACAGCTCAATTCCAAGGAGGTCATGTCTTTTTAACTCTCACATACAAAGTATTCCTCCCTCGACTTTTGCAGGTTTTCATGTACCAATCATGCAATCTTCGTGATCATCGTTGTTAGAGAGCTTTCATC
Organism: Aegilops longissima; assembly: GCA_021605205.1. Lineage (NCBI taxonomy): Eukaryota > Viridiplantae > Streptophyta > Magnoliopsida > Poales > Poaceae > Aegilops > Aegilops longissima. Next base: position 5,756 of record JAHIAM010005472.1, on the reverse strand, counting down.
TTTGACGAGAGGCTTCCTAACTCAGATCTTTGTATCTCTGCACTCCAAGAAATCATAATGTACATCGTCGGGCAGGTAATCTGTAGGATTGCCATAACCGGCACCATCCTCGATCGACGATGTCGCTAGCGTGCACATTGAGCGGGGGCACGATTGCTTCGTTGTTCGCCGAGCTGGGCAATTTGTTTCCCAGCTCGCTATTCTTTCATCCTTTGATCAACGACAGATTTCCCGATCTCTCCGCTCGGCAAATGCCTTTCCAATAATGCGCCATAGTTGCCTTCGGAGACTTGGGTGGTTTTGTCAGCAGCCAGAGTGCGCTTCGCTTGACCGATCTACCTTCTAACCAGAGGTGGATGTCTCTTTGCTTTCAACCCTTGAAACCAGTCATCCACTTCGGTCTCCGCTGATTCGCTTTCCTCCTCGCCTCTCTCGACGGTAACTTCTCCGAGTCTTCGAGAAGGATGAATCAGATATCCTCCCGCCTTTGGCTGTACTCCTAGACGCCGCAGAGCAGACGGAGCGGATGTCTTTTCCTTGCTTACGAGGCGGAGGAGAAGGACTATGACGCCACCGGAGCAGCCGGAGCGGCGGTGGGTCTCTTCCGCCTTTGCCGACGAGGCGGAGAAGGAGGAGGCTGGCTGCCCGGACGCCGCCGGCAAAGGAGAAGGAGACGGAGTGCCGCCACGCCGGAGAAGGAGCCGCCGAGTGCCCTGACTCGCCACTCACCGGAGGAGGAGGCGGTGGAGGAGGCGGAGTGCCCCGACTCCGGAGAAGGAGGAGGAGGCGGAGGCGCCCAGCCTGGAAGGTTGATGAGATCCTTCCGCCATAGGCATGGAGTCTTCGAGAGCAACCCAGCCGATACTCCCCTTCACCGTAGGGGTGGTCAAGCCGAGGTCCTCAAATCCTCCGTTATTTCATCGACCATCACCTTAGCATATCCTTCTCGAATCGGCCGGCAGTGAAAAGTTGAGTCGGGTTTAGTAGGATAAACAGAGCCAACAGCCGCTTTGACCTTCAAATTGCTCCATTGCCCATAAGGTGGCAACTTTCAAGATCCGTGATAGCATCCACGGATAGCTGGCAGGAGCCGGCATGTTGCCTCGCTGAAGCAGCTCGGTGGAAGCCACGCTTCTCCGCCGAGATGGCGGGTAGCTTCGGGAAGCTTCGCAGGTCGCTTGTTGTGATCGCCGCTTCTCGCTCTCTTCTCGCTCTTCTAGACCCATTATTCTTTCGCAGCAGCGCCTGCATTAGGCTCTGCTCCAGCTTTCTTCCTCTCATGGGTTTTGTAACCCCCTGCCGAAATCCAGCCTTCCATGAAAGGGAGCCTGGCGTGCCTCGTGGTCCGCCCTGTGGTGCCTGTGGATTCCCGAGGGCCATTGTGAGCTTGTCCTTCTCCTCGCCCTGAACGAACTTCCCTTGTTGCGCCGCTCAATATAATGTCAAGCCTCTTGACTAGTATGTCCAATTGTTCGTCTGGCCCAAATGCACTTCCCCGCTATAGGGTCCAAGGATCCGCCGCCCCAAGAACCAAGTCCGCAACGGTCTCGCCGCTCATTGTCTCGGTTCGATCCCTTTATCAAGCAGATCATTCTCAGCTTTGGCCCACTTTAGGCCGCTACGAGGTAGCCACCTGACCCTGCAAGGCGATGGTGAAGCTTCTTCTTCGAGCATTTCTCTTGTTTGTCGCTGACATCTTTTACTCTTTTCCGATGTCTTGTAGGCCACAAATGCGGCCACCATTCTCGATCTTCTCATATTTGCCCTGAATTCTGGTGTCTCATTTTTTCGACATACGATTGAGTTCTTTCTTCCAATTCCTGAATAGTTCTGCCATCTTCTTAAGAGCAAAAGACTTGATTAATGGCTCTATTATCGGCTTCCCGGATCATCCTCTAGCGGTAGGGTAAAATTTGACTTCAGCTACCCAAAGATCATTTTTCTGCATATCATTGACACAAGACACCTCGTGGTCTTCGCTTTAGGCTTATACCATTGGTGGATGCCGATCGATCTCGTCCCTAACCGTAACCCCGTGACCGAGCAACAAATGCCTTCTTTGTCCCAGAGGGTTCAATCGGTTGGCCGTCATACAAGTGATTTGTATGATCTCAAACTTTTCATCCGAGCTCAACTTTTTCTTCGGCCTCGCCTCTTACCGGGTTGTGCTTGATCCGGAGGGCTAGAAAAAGAACAAAGACAAGAGTTAATTAATATGTGTACATATATACCAAAACAAAGACGAGAGCTAGTCAAAGACAGCTTAACTAATATATATACCTGGCCGACTCAGTTTGGTGATCACCGAGCCGCCCTCACGGTCTACTTCTTCACCTCTCCTTCTTGCACCGCATTGGGTCATCGGAGCCATGTAAATCATAGCCAGCTGCTTCTTCACCCTCTCCTTCCAGACCATCGTTGTCGTTGAGAAACATCAACGAGCAGACGCATCACTTCCTCAGTGCGATTATGTCCTCAACAACGCTTCTTGTGCTTCGCCTCTGGGTGTCCATAGTTTCTACAAATATTTACAACATGGCAATTATTATTCAAACATGACAGATATGGATATATTAGTGCCAACGAGAAATAGCTAGCTAATCACAATAAGGAATCATATTAGTGGCCTCGACGCTGCTTCTAGGGTTTGGGGTGGCCTCGACAACACTTCAAGGGTTAGGGGTGGCCTCGAGAACGCTTCAAGCTAGGAGGGGATATCGAATTCCCACGTGTTGAAGCTATCGGGAGGGGGTCGGCATTGAATAGTACATCTATGTCCCACATGTGACGTGGCATCGACGCTCGCTGTAGGGTAGAGGGTCGTGATCGCCGAGCGTCGAGGGTCAAGGGGTCAAGATCGCCGAGGGTCGGAGGTTGCCTAGTGTCAGCGATTAAAATTATGTTCATCATTAGTATAGTGTATGATGGTTTCAAAGTTGTTTGATCTGAGTTCCTGCATAGGATACCCGCTTGGTACAAAGTTCAGCAAAAGGCAAATTATCCTATCCGACTCCATTCCGTAACAACTTTGAGGACTTCGCACTATCATGCCATGGTTACTCTCGCTAATGATGAAGCCATGGATTTCTTCAATACTTTGACACTATAGGAACCTCGAATTCTGAAACCTTCGACCTTGACCCTTAACTACCCTCTAACCTCTACCCTAGTTCCCGACTCGACGACCGGCCATCCTCGACACCTCGTTATATCGACAATGACGCAACATACATATACATGGGAAAATACGTTATCGGGAGGGTATCGGTACCCCCTCGTGTCAAAAGTTTCTTCTTTCTCCCTCTATTCCTTTCTTTCTTCTCCTCTCTTCTTTTTCTTCTTATCCCTCGAGAAAAGGAAATATGAAAGAAGAAAGAAGAAGAAGAAAGAAGAACAAGAGAGAAGAAGAAAGAGAGGAGAAGAAGAAAAATAAAAAATTCTATTTTTCTTCTTCTCCTCTATTCCTTTCTTCTTCTCCTCTTCTTTTTATTCTTTTCCTCTCATTCTTTTTTCTTCTTCTTCCTTCTTCCTTCTTCCTCTTTTTCTTCCTTTTCCTTATTTTACTTTTTTCCTCTACACTAACCCAATTAAAATGCACTAACCTTTTCCTGCACTAACCTAATTAAAATTGTAACTTTATATATATGAACAAAAACTAAACTAATAAAATAAAAAACATATACATTATAGCCACATACACATATACATCACATATGAACAAAAAATAAACTAATAAAAATAAAAAACATATTGCAACATATGAGCAGAGGCTCGACGGGCGGCGGTTTCACAACGGGCGGCACAGGGCGAGGCGGGCGGGCGGCGAGGGCGGCCGGCGAGGGCGGACGACGGCTCCCGGGCGGCGGGCAGGGCGACGACGGCCTTGGGCGGCGGGCAGGGGCGACGAGGACGGGGTTTCTGGGCAGGCGATTTACGATGACGGCTCAAGGCGGCAAGGGTGACGAGGACGGCGGGCCTGGGCGGCGACGGGAGGCGGGTTTCAAGCGGCGACGGGACGACGGCGCTCGGCGGCAAGGGCGACACAGGGCGACAATGGGCGCGGGCGACGACGGGGCGACGCACGACGCGGCGACGCATTTACGAGGAGCAGGCGCCGGGCAGAGGGCGGCGCTCAGTAGGGATGAGGAACTGAATGAAATTTTCGCGAAGTCCCAGATATATAGAGGGGATTGGTCCCGCTCGTGGCACAAACCGACTAATGTTACCTTTATTCCCTGCTGGTGCCACCAACCGGGACCAGTTGTCATGGCCAGTTGGAGGCACCAACCGGGACTAAAGGGGGGCATTAGCCTGCTGGAGCCATGAACCGGGACAATGTCCTTTAGTCCCTTGGTGCCACCAACCGGCCCAAAGGCCATGTGCTGCCCCCGCGCCAAATGTTTAGTCCCACTGCTAGTTGAGAGGAGCCGCACCGCTTATAAGGCAAGCGGCGCCTCCTCGAGCCCTCTCTAAAGCAGCTCGGCCTAACTCGCCATCTGTGTCAGGTCATTGGCCTTCCGCGGCTTGAATCGGCCCATAGGGTTTCTAGTCGATTCAGCCTGTAAGCCTCAAAGAGGTGGCACTTCTTTTTGCTTTATATTTTATTTATTTTTGCTTTTAGTTTTAGAAAAATATAAACTTTCTATTAGTGCCATTAGTTTTAAAATTTGAAAACACTTTTTTGTTTTCTTTGTTGCTTTATTTATTTTATTTTGTTTCTACTACAACAAAATAATTATTGTTGCTATTTTTTATTTTTTTCAAGTTTTTTTGTTTTGTTTTCTGCATTATTTATTTTCTTTTTGGTTTTTGCTTTATTTTTAATTCTTTTTGCTTTTAGGTCAAGAAAATTATAAACTTTCGTTAGTGCTTTTAGTTTAGAAAAATATAAACTTTCTATTAGTGCCATTAGTTTTAAAATTTGAAAACACTTTTTTGTTTTCTTTGTTGCTTTATTTATTTTATTTTGTTTCTACTTACAACAAAATAATTATTGTTGCTATTTTTATTTTTTTCAAGTTTTTTTGTTTTGTTTTCTGCATTATTTATTTTCTTTGGTTTTTTGCTTTATTTTTAATTCTTTTTGCTTTTAGGTCAGCAAAATTATAAACTTTCTCTGTTAGTGCTTTTAGTTTTAGAAAAATATAAACTTTTTGTTTGTGCCATTAGTTTTAAAATTCAAAACACTTTTTTGTTTTCTTTGTTGCTTTATTTATTTTATTTTGTTTCTACTTACAACAAAATGCTTATTGTTGCTATTTTTTTTTTCAAGTTTGTTTGTTTTGTTTTCTGCATTATTTATTTTCTTTTGGTTTTTGCTTTTATTTTTTAATTCTTTTTTGCTTTTAGGTCAGCAAAATTATAAGCTTTCTCGTTAGTGCCATTTGTTTTAGAACAATTATAAACTTTCTTTGTGCCATTAGTTTTATAAAATTTGAATTCTTTTGAAATTTGTGTGAATCACAAGTTTTTGAGCTCAACAAGGCGAGAGGGACGGGCTTATAAACCGTGTGAGCGCCTTCGCCATGCGAGGTTTTCAAATTCATAGTTTTCAAATGAACTCAAAAAGTTGGTATAGCATGTTCATGAACAAAATGGACAAGGGTATCATACTCGTGTGTTACAAAGTTGGCATGGTATCATCATAATAGTTATGGAGAAAGTCTTCACTTTTCTTCTTTGTGTTGTTTGCTTATTGCGCCAGAACCATGGATAATATTCATCGCTTATCAAGATGCTTGGGTCAGCCTTTGACT